>JASDQU010010989.1:147697-170900 GCA_032191745.1 Picea mariana | reverse complement strand
GGGTTTCCACGTAAAACACTGGTGTACTGTGCATGTGTATGATTGTTCATTTGTTCATTGCTTATTTATTACTGCTCATTATTGGATAATAATTCTACATTGATATAACATTTGAAGAAAAAGGATTAAAATTACATTATTACTGATTCACCCCCCCTCTCAGTAATCCAACAGTTCTTCTTCAATATTTTCATATATCTCTGATGCTTTAGTCTTGAAATGTTCCATTTCAATCACTTGATTAGTAATTGAAATGATTTTATCTTACAGAGATTTATTTTCACTACCCAGCCTTTGCACTTGTTCTTGAGTAACCTGTATCATATTTTTTGCCTCATCCAAATTTTCATTTAACTTTTGAATTTCTTGGATGTCTTTGAGTCTAGCTTGCTCAAGACCTTTTTGTATTCCCCAGCCAATAATTTTTTCATTTTCCTTTAACCTGTCCTGCAACTGCATTATTTCCCGATCCTTTTGCTCTAACATAGTGGTTAGATTTCCTACAGAATACATATTGGCTGATGCTATTGCACCCATGGTTCCTGCTAGCTCTATAGAAAACTCGCCTTCTTTTAACTTCTTTCCATCAATGATAATCTTATGTTTTTTTATCATTTTTTCGCCTACAGGATGTAATTCCTGTTTCAAGATAGCTCTCCATTTTTTGCTGAAAAAATAATCAGATGAAGGGATTTCATCTCTGCTGATTGGCTCTAAGTCACTTACGTACAAAACTCCTTCATGAGGGGTTCCGAAAGTAGCCTGCAGTGGGGTCAATGCTGTAATGGGACTGCCCAGTTCTTTTGAAGCTGTTCCCCTTACATTTTCTGGAATATCCTCTAGAATTATGGGACTTGTTTCTTTTCCTTTTCCCTTTTCTGTCTGTGTTTCTTTGGTCTGAGAACCTTTTGTATTATGAGGAGGTATCTCAGAATCTTTCAATTTACCTTTATCACTTGTATCATATTGAATGATGGTTTCAAACACGGAGGAATTGTTTCTTGCTCTTGTGCTGATGTTGGCATTTTGCCTTATAAAATCTTTGGCAGACATTGTCATCTATTTCTTTGAAAAGATGCAAACCCCACCTGTGCATCAGGTGACAAGGTTTGCAATCTACTCTGAACTTCTTCATAAGATTTAGCATTTCTAAAAATATCATCATAAAATGAAACTTCATGTTCATATGCTTTCAACCCACACTGTGTGACATCCTGATTGATTATTTGATATGGATCGTGTTTCCTGTGTTCTATATCCACTAATTTTACTTCACTTAATGATTCGGCTTCTGCCTTAGAATGACCTATGTTTAATAAAGCAAATTTTCCTAGATAAAAAGGAAAAGATGGCCATGCCTTTTTCTGCTGAGCTTTTAATTCTAGCCCAATACCACCATTGACCAACTAATAAGCCACTTCTCTACATATTAACCTGTCTGGTAAAATTTTGGGTAGTGCATGAGGCGGAATAGAACAGCCATAAACTCTCACGTAGGAAAAATTTTCTTCAATGAACCAGTCAACAACTTATTTGAGGTTTTCTATGATGGTATTGGAAATGCGAGGAGGTTCCCATCCCAAGAAAATTCTGTGTAGAGGAATAATTACATAATGGAAAACCTCATAACAAGTGTTTTTTGCATTTTCTTCCCATAAAGCTGAATGGTACTTATGAATAGGTTCTGGGCAAGAAGCATTCCAACTCCAATTCATTAATGGGAAAGGAGTCTTAAAGCAAATAACATCCATTATATAAGCTGAGATATAAAAGGACACTGTTTGTCCCTTTGACCTAGCTGTTTTGTAATTCATAACTTCTGAAGTGATGTTGTCTGATAAAATTTTATGCCAATTGAAACTGCGCCCCTTTGAAACTTCCTCTAGGAAAGGTGTCCAGTCTGCATTAAAATGAAAAGAATCCTTTCTCCCAAAAAGTCTACACAACATCATTGCTAAATACACCATATATTCATTTAGGGAAGCTCTGGCATAAATTCCATGTTCATTAGCCCTAAACTTGTTTTCATCTCTGGCCCATCCTCTTATCATGTCAGGGTATGTTTGTCCACCTTCAACGCATTCTTTTTGTTGAAATTCAACTACAAACTCAGAATTAAAAGTGTGCCTATAATTGGGTGAAAGCTTATACATTTCTTGGATATGTTCGGGCTTGAATGAGCCGATAACAGCTCCTTGCTCGTTCAGAATACTTCTGGTCGGAACATCGACTTTATCCAATGCCCAGGCGACCATGTCGGTATATGAAACCAGTCTCGGGTGTGCAACAACCTTATGAAGCCCAGTCTCGACGATATCTCAGAGATGATTGTCCGCACCATTATCCGCATATTTAAGTTCATCCTCCATTTTTTCTGCAATTGCAGCCCATGATTTAACAGAGTGTACTACCCCAGATGCAGTAGTATCAAAAATAACATCGCCTTCTGGTTGCTCTTCAGCTTTCTTTGAAGCCTTTTTGGGTGCCATAGCTCTATGTTCACTTGAATACCTGTAACAAAGCAGAATTTAGCTTCGAAATAATGTAAACGTTTCAAAATTTATTTCGACTATATCAAAAAATCCTCGAGATTTGTACCTCTATTATGAAATAAATGCAAAAGATATCCTCAAATATATGTATTTAATGTTTGTACTTGAGCTTTCCCGATATTTTCAAGTATAATAGAAACTTAACAAAATGAATAATTGTCGTGTTAAGATAATTTATCAAAAGTTTAAACCTTAAACCTTGTTTCTAAGAATGATTAATTATCATTAATCTTGATTTAAATTTGAAAACACTTTCATCGGGGTTTCAAAACTTTCGATGTCAAGGAAATAAGTCATTGAAGAACCCCGATCGCCGAAATCGCGATGTATTATTTAGTTAAAACACCTTTATTATCTTAATTAATCTAGATTAACTTTTTCGAGATTTCATTAATCAAGAAATCGAAGATCGGGAAATTGGGGATCGGGAAATCGGGAAATCCAAGGTCATGAAAACTGATGCTCACAAAACCGTGAACCTCGATATCCCGATATGATTATTTATTCTTAATCATGATTAACAGTAATTAGATTATTCCCAAAACTCGCTTAAGGGTTAACTGAAATCAGGGATCGGGAAATCAGAAAATACGATGACAAATTTCTTTGTTCTCACAAAATCGCGAATCCCGATCTTGCGATGAGATTAACTTAAAGTTTAAACCCTTTTTAAAACTGATTTAAGTAAATGACGTTTTTTTTAATTAAGGATTAATGTATCGGGAAATCGGGGATCTGGATTTTGTTATTTAATTTGTGTTGAACATTGTTATTTCAAAACTCCAAATCCCGATATCCCGATGTGAATTTAACATTTCTTAAGTTTTTAACATTACTGTTCATTTAAAAGATCATTTGAAAAAGTGTTTGGAACATATGTTCGTTTAGATTTTAATCATTCTTTATCCAAAAATGAACCATAAAGGCATCGCGAATTCGTTGGAGATGAAATTTTTTGCTTTAGGAAATTTATAAAATGAAAAAACTCAAAGATACGAATTTTTTTATCCAACAAGTCAAAAATTCAAAGTCTGTTTCAACAATGGTATTGGTCATTTTGCTAACAAATGTCCTCATAAGAAAAAGAGAAATGATGAAGGTTACTCAAAAGGAAGATAAACACATAAAGGTAAAATAACTACAAAGAAAGTTTTCAAGAAAATATTTTGCACCAAAGAAGACATCTCATCATCAGAAGAATGGGTCACATGCATCTTGATAACCTTGTCAAAGTCAGCAAAAGAGAAGCAGTCATAGAAATGCCCCAGATCACAAAACCAACCAACACTTTATGCAAGCATTGCCAACAAGGAAAGCAAACAAAGGCCAGGTTCAAATCCAAATAATATTCAACAACAAAGCCACTGTAAATTGTGCATACTGATCTAGTTGGACCAACTACAAAAAAAGTCTTAAAAGGTGAGAGATACTTTATGTTATTAGTTGATGATTATACAAGAATGATTGCAGTTTTCTTTCTCAAGAACAAGTCAGAAGATTTTGAAAACTTCAAGATCTATAAGGAAATGGTTGAAAATGAGATGGATTCAAGAATCAAATTCTTAAGATCGGATAATGCAGGAGAATTCACCTCAAAGGAATTTATGGACTACTACAGCAATCATGGAATAAAAAGGCAATTCTCCGTCGCTAGGACACCTCAATAGAATGGAGTTGTTGAAACAAAGAACATGACAGTATAAGAAATGACTTGAACAGTGATAATGGATTCAAAGTTGACAAATATTTTTTGGACACATGCAGTGCATACAATAGTTCACATTCAAAACAGAGTAATGCATAGAAACAACACTGATAAACTCCCTACGAGCTATGGAAAGGAAAACCATCAAATGTGAAGCGCTTCAGAGTTTTTGGAAGCAAATGCTACATCAAAAGAGAAGATGGCAGAATGGGAAAGTTTGACTCTCATGTGGAAAAATGAATACTTATTGGTTAATCAAGTACAAGGAAAGCATACAAGTGTTACAATCTAATATTAAACAAAGTTGTGGAAATAATCAACGTAACAATTGATGAAACAGGCAGGCCAAAATCAAAGGAGGAAGAAAACAAATCAATGGAACAACTTTTCGAGGAAGAATATGAAAAAGAAGTAGAAGAGGAAGATGAAGATGAAGAGAATCCGAAAGAAGCAAAAGATCAAGTTCAACAAGTATCTCCAAAGACACCTAGCAAACAAGTACATAAGAATCATCCTTTAGATTAGATTATTGGAAACAAAGATGCAGGAGTTGAGACTAGAAGAAAAATCCATTCACCAGAACAAACACACCTAGCACTCTTATCTACAATTGAACCAAGCTATTTTGAAGAAGCCAACAAGGATGGATTTTGGACTAAGGCCATGGATGAAGAGTTGGATCAAGTAGAGAAAAATGACACTTGGGAATTGGTCCCAAGAATAGAGAATAAGGATGTGATCGACACAAAATGCGTTTTCAGGAATAAATTGAATGAAGATGGACATGTTACAAGGAACAAAGCTAGATTGGTATGTAAAGGACATGCACAGATTGAAGGAATCGACTTTGAAAATACATTTTCCCCAGTTGCCAGAATGGAAGCAATCCGTTTGATTTTAGCTTATGCATGCTCCAAAACTGTTAAAGTATATCAGATGGACATTAAATCAACTTTTCTTAATGGGGAACTTGAAGAAGAAGTCTACATTGAACAACAAGAAGGATTTCAGTTGCCAGAGAACACAGACCATGTGTGTAAATTAAAGAAGGCCTTGTATGGTATAAAACAAACTCCTAGAGCATGGTACTCTAGACTGCATAAGTATCTGCAACAGGCAAGGTTCAGAAAATGAAGTGTAGACAACAACCTCTACATTAAGGTAAGTCAAGGTAATATTTTATTAATTGGAGTTTATGTTGATGATATTATTTTTGGTAGTGATGATGACATGTTAAGACATAAATTTGCAAAATACATGCATAATGAATTTGAAATGTCGTTACTTGGAGAACTATCTTTCTTTCTGGGACTTTAGATATGTCATAGCAACCAAGGAATTTTTATTTCTCAAACCAAGTATATCAGAGAAATTCTAAAGAGGTTCAGAATGGAAGATTGCAAACCAGTTATCACTCCCATGCAAACTAGTTGTAAGTTGAGCAAAGATGATGATTTGAAGTCTACAGATTAGAGGCAATACAGGTCAATGATTGGCAACCTACTATATGTGATATCATCCAGATTAGATGTAATGAAGACAGTTGGACAGGTGGCATGAATTCAAGCAACACCAAAGGAATCACATGTATTAGTAGTAAAGAGGATCTTCAGATATCTGAAAGGAGCAAAAGAGTTTGGATTATGGTATCCAAAAGGAAAAGATCTATCACTTATTACATACACAGATGCAGATTGAGCAGGTTGTATTGATGATTGACGAAGCACCAGTGGAGCAACGTTCTACTTAGGTGAGTGTTTGGTATCATGGATAAGAAAGAAAAAATTATTAGTAACTCTATCTACAACTGAGACAGAGTATATTACAGCAACAACATGTTGTACATAGGTTCTTTGGATGAAACAAATTTTGACAGATATACAATTTGAGTATGTTGATCCCATTCCAATATATTGTGATAATACAAGTGCCATCAGTATCTCAAAAAACCCGGTGATGCACTACAAGACGAAGCATATTCCAATCAAGTATCACTTTCTATGGGAACAGGTTGCAGAAAAAAACATCAGAGTTGAGTATGTGGGCACAAAAGAACAAGTGGTAGACATATTTACAAAACCACTTCCATGGGAAGCCTTTGAATATCTTCGCCAAATCCTTGGAGTTATTTCTACTCCAAAATGAATGCTTTTTGAATGCTTTTCTTATATGTCTTAGATGTACACGAGGAAACACCATAAGAGGACAGTTCAGTCAGGGGGAGCAACCTCGAATGGAAAGATACCTTTGCCATTAATGACAAAGGGGGAGAGATTTATCATATGCAAAGGACAGAGGTAGATTTATTAGATGCAGAGGACATAGACATGGTTCCAGGGGGAGCATGAGTGATATGTTTTCATTATTGCATCAGAGTGTTGCCATCAATGCCAAAGGGGGAGATCGCTGATTAAGGTTGGTTGTCATTGATGTTAACCCTTGAATAAAGCCCCGTAGCACAAAGGTTTGGGTAATGGACCGAATATTGTTTGATGTAAATATGACTCATTATTTTTTTTTAATGGTTGATAAGAAGTAAATATGGATGAACTCCAAAGTGGTCCCCTTATGGTGAAATCCCTCACGGGAAGATGCTTTGCGGAGTAATAGAACCCATGATTAATTGTGGAATAATGATATGAAGGATAGAAAATTTGTTAGGGAAACTATCCTATATGGATAGTGCTTTTCATGCCATTTTCAGTGGTATGTATAACATCATATAACTCTTCATGGTTAGAGAGTTATGACCATGTGAAGTTGGAGAACCTAGGTTTGGATAATGGAGCCAAGTTTGTTTGATGGATAATGGTATGATTTTTTCTATATTTGAAGGTAATACTATTCTAGATGGACAATACATTCCATTCCATTTCTGGTGGTATGTGGAATGTCACATAACTCCTCACAGTTTGAGAGTTATGGCCTTACGAAGTTGGAGGACCCTCATATGTCATCTAGAAGCCCCTAAAGGTCAAAGTAGTCAAAGTGATTTAAGAGATTTTAAAAGGTAAATAATAAAGTGAAGTGATGAGTGTATTATAATTCAAAGTGAATACAAAATAAATTATTTCAAAAAAAAATTAATGGATAAATTAGAAGTGGGTTAACCCTAAAAAGAGGAAAGTGGGCCAAGTGACCTAGAAGATGTTTTTAAGGAAGCTACTTGGAGAGTATAAATAAGAAGCAAGGCTCTCTCATTTTAATAACACTTGAGCATATTGAATATATATAGGTGTCTGAGGTAACCAAGGATATATAAGCAAAATTTCTGAGGGAAGGTGAAGAAAAGAAGGCTGAAATGCAAGGAAGGATAAATTCTTTTGATGGTGCTTTCTAAGGTATGTTATTTACAGGTCATCTCACCATTTTCACTATAACTTTTTTTCTATAATGATTCAGACCGTAAAATTTATATTCCATTGATAAAACATACCCAAGTATCAGTGGTAAAAAATTCAACTTGTGGGTCGTTGTATTTTGTGAGTTACATTCTATGGAAAATAGGGTTTGTGGCTAGTCTTGAAACTAGTAAACAACAAGTGTTTCGGGTAAAAACATCATAACATCTTTATAACAGATCCAAATTCAGTGAGACAAAATTTTTTGGTTAGGGTAAAGTATGTATTATTCTATGCAACAATTTTAGATTAATTCAATGAATATTTCATGCGGTGCATGCTCTACAAGGTCTCTCTCTAGAATAAGACATAATTCAACAAGGTATGCCATTTTTGCTATAACTTTTTTCTGAGAGGTTCCAAGTAGTGACACCTGGAGGAATTGCATAAAACACATTGAAGAACATTGTGTATCAGTTTCAGATCTTTATACATTACAGGTTCAAAGTTATGATTACTTCAAGTTAGGGTTGTTGAATAATCCAAAACTAGGCATGTGAGACTAAAGAAAAGTTTGATGAAAATGCTAGTATCTTGTTGTTAAATTTAAGGAAGGTTTGCAGGAATGTGATCATATACACCAAGTCTATTATAGAGATACAAATCATATTTGGATGATGAAATTGATGAGAGCTTTTGGTTGAGGTACATGTTGAGTACATGGTTGAGACAAGTAGTTGATGAGTTGGCACATACATGAGTTGTATAGTTGATGATGTTGGTACATATTTATGAGTCATAGTTGATGAGTAGTTGACACATCATTGGTACATACCTGATACAAGGTTGGGTGCACTTGTTTATGGTATAGGTTGATTACAGGTTGTTAGGTATAGGTTGGTGCATGGTTGATGCAACTGTTTATGGTACAGGTTGATTACAGGTTGAGGTATAGGTTGATGCAGGGTTGATGCATGGTTCATATTTATTGGTACAATTTTACAGTGGTATATCTCATAGTGATAGTGTGACACTGGTCCCATCATTCTAATTCTACTTCAGGGTGGTAGGATGGGCCAAGGACAGGTGGTTGTAGCCACCTTCCGGCTGTAGCTGAAGAACATAGGGGGTTGTATCCTGCTTCTGGTTGTAGCAAGAGAATTGGGGAGTTGGATATTCCCTCAAGTTGTAGCCCAAGAAACTAGGGGGTTGGAGCCTCCTTCCAGTTGTAGATGGAAAACAGAGGAAGTTGGTGCTTCCAATGAATGTAATTCTTCAAGACATATAAGAAAAATCATTCCTTGGTTTTCTTCTAATTTGAGTTTCTACGTAAAACACTGGTGTATTGTGTATGTGTGTGATTGTTTATTTCTAACTGCTCATTATTGGATAATAATTCTACATTGATATAAAACTTGAAGAAAAATGATTATAATTATGTTATTACTGATTCACCCCCCCCTCTCAGTAATCCAAAAATTGGTATCAGAGAAGGTTCTTTCAGCAATTAGTTTAACAACTTAAAGGTAGATCATGGAGAGTAACAACTCATATAAAAATGGAATATCATGGTTTGATGGACATAAGTATGATTTTTGGAGCATAAGGATGAAGACATATATACAAGCACAGGGATTTCAAGTTTGGAAATCAATTGCAGATGGATACACAACACCAGTAGTTCCACCAACAAATGACAAAGTAGTGAAACTCGGTGAGAATAATTACAAAGCTAAAAATGCACTTCTGAATGGTCTCAGTGATACAATATTCACCAAAGTTGCACAATGTAAATCTGCTAAAGAGATTTGGGACAACTTCGAAATATTTATGAAGGAGATTCAAAAGTCAAAGAAAAAAAGTTTCAAAATTACAGAGGTCAGTTCGAACAACTAAAAATGAAGGAAGATGAAGATATCACATCCTACTTCTTATGAGTCGATGAAACAGTGAATGCACTCATAGGATTGGGAGAATAAATCGAAGAATCTGTAATTGTTCAAAAGGTACTAAGATCTCTTCCTATGAGATTCAACCCTAAGACATCAACACTAGAAGAAAGATCGGATCTAAACTCAATAAGCATGGATGAACTGCATGGAATCTTCACATCATATGAGATGAGAACTGAACAGGAAAATCCAGATGTAAAAGAAGCAGCCTTCAAAGAATCCAAAAGATCAAAGCAAAAGAAAAAGGAACAAGAAGAATATAGCAACAAAAATGACGTCTCAGAAGATGATAAAGAAGTGGACAACTTCGTCAAAAGACTGAACAAGGGAACCAATGGTAGGTATAGAGGTAAGCTTCCTTTAATTTGTTTTAATTGTGATGGTATTGGTCATTTTTCTAACAAATTTCCTCATAAGAAAAGGAGAAATGATGAAGGTTACTCAAAAGGCAGACAAACACATAAAGGTAAAATAACTACAAAGAAAGTTTTCAAGAACATCTTTTGCACCAAAGAAGACATCTCATCATCAGAATAATGGGTCACATGCATTTTGATAATCTTGTCAAAGTCAGCAAAAGAGAAGCAGTAAGAGAAATTCCCCAGATGACGAAACCAACCAACACTTTATGCAAGCATTGCCAACAAGGAAAGCAAACAAAGACTAGGTTCAAATCAAAAGAATATTCAACAACAAAACCACTGGAAATTGTGCATACTGATCTAGTTGGACCAACTACAACAAAAGTCTTAAAAGGTGAGAGATACTTTATGTTATTGGTTGATGATTATACAAGAATGACTGTAGTTTTCTTTCTTAAGAACAAGTCAGAAGATTTTGAAAACTTCAAGATCTATAAGGAAATGGTTGAAAATGAGATGGATTCAAGAATCAAATGCTTAAGATCGGATAATGCAGGAGAATTCACCTCAAAGGAATTTATGGACTACTGCAGTAATCATGGAATAAAAAGGCAATTCTCCGTCACTAGGACACCTCAACAAAATGGAGTTGTTGAAATAAAGAACATGACAATACAAGAATTGACTCGAACAATGATAATGGATTCAAAGTTGACAGATATTTTTTGGACACAAGTAGTGCATACAATAATTCACATTCAAAACAAAGTAATGCTCAGAAACAACACTGATAAAACTCCCTACGAGCTATGGAAAGGAAAACCATAAAATGTGAAGTGCTTCAGAGTTTTTGGAAGCAAATGCTACATCAAAAGAGAAGATGGCAGAATGGGAAAGTTTGACTCTTGTGTGGAAAAATGAATACTTATTGGTTACTCAAGTACAAGGAAATCATACAAGTGTTACAATCTAAGATTAAACCAAGTTGTGGAAAACATCAACGTAACAATTGATGAAACAGGCAGACCAGAATCAAAGGAAGAAGAAAACAAATCAATGGAACAACTTTTCAAGGAAGAAGATGAAAAAGAAGTAGAAGAGGAATATGAAGATGAAGAGAACCTGACAAAAGAAAAAGAGCAAGTTCAACAAGTATCTCCAAAGACACCTAGCAAACAAGTATAGAAGAATCATCCTTTAGATTATATTATTGGAAACAAAGATGCAGGAGTCGAGAGTAGAAGAAAAATCCATTCACCAGAACAAACACACCTAGCACTCTTATCTACAATTGAACCAAACTTTTTTGAAGAAGCCAACAAGGATGGATATTGGAATAAGGCCATGGATGAAGAGTTGGATGAAATAGAGAAAAATGACACTTGGGAATTGGTCCCAAGACTAGAGAATAAGAATGTGATCGACACAAAATGGGTTTTCAGGAGTAAATTGATTGAATATGGACAGGTTACAAGGAACAAAGCTAGATTGGTATGTAAAGGACATGCACATATTGAAGGAATCAACTTTGAAAATACATTTTCCCCAGTTTCCAGAATGGAAGCAATCCGTTTGATTTTAGCTTATGCATGCTCCAAAACTGTTAAAGTATATTAGATGGACGTAAAATCAACTTTTCTTAATGGGGAACTTGAAGAAGAAGTCTACATTGAACAACAAGAAGAATTTCAGTTGTCAAAGAACACAGACCATGTGTGTAAGTTAAAGAAGGCCTTGTATGGTCTAAAACAAGCTCCTAGAGCATGGTACTCCAGACTAGATAAGTATCTGCAATAGGCAGGGTTCAGAAAAGGAAGTGTAGACAACAACCTCTACATTAAGGTAAGTCAAGGTAATATTTTATTAATTGGAGTTTATGTTGATGATATTATTTTTGGTAGTGATGATGACATGTTAAGCCATAAATTTGCAAAAGACATGCAGAATGAATTTGAAATGTCGTTACTTGGAGAACTATCTTTCTTTCTGGGACTTCAGATACGTCAAAGAAACCAAGGAATTTTTATTTCTCAAACCAAGTATATCAGAGAAATTCTAAAGAGGTTCGGAATGGAAGATTGCAAACCAATTATCACTCCCATGCAAACCAGTTGTAAGTTGAGCAAAGATGATGATTTGAATTCTACAGATCAGAGGCAATACAGGTCAATGATTGGCAGCCTACTATATGTGAAATCATCTAGACTAGATGTAATGAAGACAGTTGGACATGTGACACGATTTCAAGCAACACCAAAGGAATCACATGTATTAGCAGGAAAAGATCTATCACTTATTACCTACACAGATGCAGATTGAGCAGGTTGTATTGATGACCGACGAAGCACCAGTGGGGCAACATTCTACTTAGGTGAGTTTTTGGTATCATGGCTAAGCAAGAAAAAATTATTAGTATCTCTATCTACAACCGAGGCAAAGTATATTGCAGCAACAACATGTTATACACAGGTTCTTTGGATGAAACAAACTTTGACAGATATACAGTTTGAGTATGTTGATTCCATTCCAATATATTGTGATAATACAAGTGACATTAGTATCTCAAAAAACTCGGTGATGCACTCCAAGACGAATCATATTCCAATTAAGTATCACTTTCTATAGGAACAGGTTGCAGAAAAAAACATCAGAGTTGAGTATGTGGGCACAAAAGAACAAGTGGCAGACATATTTACAAAAACACTTCTATGGGAAGCCTTTGAATATCTTCGCCAAATCCTTGGAGTTATTTCTACTCCAAAATGAATTATTTTTGAATGCTTATCTTATATGTCTTAGATGTACACGAGGAAGCACCATAAGAGGAGAATTTAGGTAAGGGGAGCAGCCCCAGATGGAAAGATACATTTGCCATTAATGACAAAGGGGGAGATATTTATCAGATGCAAAGGATAGAGGTATATTTATCAGATGCAGAGGACATAGACATGGTTCCAGGGGGAGCATGAGTGATATGTTTTCATTATTGCATCAGAGTGTTGCCATCAATGCCAAAGGGGGAGATCGTTGATTAAGGTTGGTTGTCATTAATGTCAACCCTTGAAGAAAGCCCTGTAGAAAAAAAGTTTGGGTAATGGACCCAAGATTGTTTGATGTAAATATTAATCATTATTGTTTTTTCATGGTTGATAAGAAGTAAATATCGATGAACTCCAAAGTGGTCCCCTTATGGTGAAAGCCCTCACGGGAAGATGCTTTGCAGAGTAAGAGAACCCATGCTTAATTGTGGAATAATGATATAAAGAATAGTGAATTTGTTAGGTAAACTATCCTAGATGGATAGTGCTTGTCATGCTATTTTTGGTGGTATGTAGAATGTCACATAACTCCTCATGGTTAGAGAGTTATGACCATGTGAAGTTGGAGAACCTAGGTTTGGATAATGGACCCAAGTTTGTTTGATGGATAACGGTATGATTTTTTCTATATTTGAAGGTAATACTATTCTAGATGGATAGTACATGCCATTCCATTTCTGGTGGTATGTGGAATGTCACATAACTCCTCACAGTTTGAGAGTTATGGGCTTATGAAGTTTGAGGCCCTCATATGTCATCTAGAAGCCCCTAAAGGTCAAAGTAGTCAAAGTGATTTATAAGATTTTAAAAGGTAAATAATAAAGTGAAGTGATGAGTGTATTATAATTCAAAGTGAATACAAAATAAATTATTTAAAAAAGAAATTAATGGATAAATTAGAAGTGGGTTAACCCTAAAATAAGGAAAGTGGGCCAAGTGACCTAGAAGATGTTTTTAAGGAAGCTGCTTGGAGAGTATAAATAAAAGGAAAGGCTCTCTCATTTTAATCACACTTGAGAATATTGAATATATATAGGTGTTTGAAGTAACCAAGGATATATAAGCTGAATTTTTGAGGGAAGGTGAAGAAAAGAAGCCCGAAATGCAAGGAAGGTTAAATTCTTTTGATGGTGCTTTCTAAGGTATGTTATTTACAGGTCATCTCACCATTTTTACTATAACTTTTTTTCTATAATGATTCAGACCGTGAAATTTACATGCCATTGATAAAACATACCCAAGTATATGTGGTAAAAAATTCAGCTTGTGGGTCATTGTATTTTGGGAGTTACACTCTATGGAAAATAGGGTTTGTGGCTAGTCTTGAAACTAGAAAACAACAAGTGCTTCGGGTAAAAATGTCATAACGTCTTCATAATAGATCCAAATTCAGTGAGACAAAATGTGTTGGTTAGGGTAAATTCTTTAGTATTCTGTGTAACAATTTCAAATTAATTCAATGAATATTTCGTGCGGTGCACGCTTTACAAGGTCGCTCTCTAGAATAAGACATAATTCAACAAGGTATGCCATTTTTGCTATAACTCCTTTTTTGAGAGGTCTCAAGTAGTGACACCTAGAGGAATTGCATAATTCACATTGAAGAACATTGTGTATCAGTTTCAGATCTTTATACATTACAGGTTCAAAGTTATGATTACTTCAAGTTAGGGTTGTTGACTAATCCAAAACTAGGCATGTGAGACAAAAGAAAAGTTTGATGAAAATACTAGTATCTTGTTGTTAAATTTAAGGAAGGTTTGCAGGAATGTGATCATATACACTAGGTCTATTACAGAGCTACAAATCAGATTTGGATGATGAAATTGATGAGATCTTTTGGTTGAGGTACATGTTGAGTACATGGTTGAGACAAGTAGTTGATGAGTTAACACATACATGAGGTGTATAGTTGATGATGTTGGTACATATTTATGAGTCATAGTTGATGAGTAGTTGACACATTATTGGTACATACTTGGTACATGGTTGGATGCACCTGTTTATGGTACAGGTTGATTACAGGTTGTTTGGTACAGGTTGGTGCATGGTTGATGCACTTGTTTATGGTACATGTTGATTACAGGTTGAGGTACAAGTTGATGCATGGTTCATATTTATTGGTACAGGTTTACAACGGTATATCTCACAGTGATAGTGTGACAGTGGTTCCATCATTCTATTTCTACTTCAGGGTGGCAGGACTGGGCAATGATAGGTGGTTGTATCCACCTTCCAGCTATATCTGGAGAACATAGGGGGTTGTAGCCTCCTTCTGGCTGTAGCAAGAGAATTGGGGAGTAGGAACTTCCCTCATGTTGTAGCCTGAGAAACTAGGGGGTTGGAGCCTCCTTCCAGTTGCAGTTAGAAAACAAATGAAGTTGGTGCTTCCAATGAATGTAATTCTTCAAGACATATAAGAAAAAAGCATTCTGTGGTTTTCTCTTGAGTTGGGTTTCCATGTAAAACACTGGTGTACTGTGTATGTGTGTGATTGTTTATTTCTTACTGCTAATTATTGCATAATAATTCTACATTGATATAACATTTGAAGAAAAAGGATTATAATCATGCTATTACTGATTCACACCGCCTCTCAGTAATCCAACACTAAGCACATCAAAATATACCAGATCTGGTACTCTTTCACATCACCAAGCACTAAGGTATCGTATCAGATACATCTAAACATACATTACTGTACTAAGCATAAATCATATGAGAAATAAAACAACCATAATGCACAAAGCATTCTTAACACATGATATATGTGGTTCACCCCTAGCTTGGGGCTACGTCCACCAACTCATCTTCTCTTTATTTCCTTCTGTCAATCATCTACATGCACTAAGCCATAGGATCCTACTCTGCGTAGAACAAGAGATCTGTGTGCACCCCACGAGATCCTCCTTCCTCGAGCTAGATTACATCACAAATCCCTCTTACAATCTACACAAGCTTCTTACATCCACTTTCACTTAGCTCTACCAGTGTCCAACACAACATGCACAAAGCATTTATAACTATCACTTGCACTTAGCACAACATCACACATATGCACATATTGTCTCTTCTTACATTGCCTAGACATCTATTTATACATTACAAAAGGCTCTAGACATGGGTAAACCCATGGGCTGACATCCCCATACCCGTTACATAATCCCAAAACCCAAAAATCCCTAAAAGGGGGCCAAGATCCCATGATCTCCGCTTCGACTTGCACTCTACCTTCGACAACCTGTCGAAGTCCCAAAAATTTGTCAAAATTGACCAAAGATCTTCAAAACTTGGTCAAGGGCCAACAGAACCCAAGCACTCACTTGTGAAGCATTTCGAGTCACTCTGATATGGGTAGCTCTGCCTCAAAAACCTCAAGCCTGGCTTGAGATGCTTCGACCTGGTGCCTCACCAGGGCCTCTTGCTTGGCGAATTCCTAAATAACTACCTCATTCACAGGTTCTTCCAAGCGTAGTTCGACTACAATGACTACTTGTTCCAACTCTGCTCCTTGGCCTTCAATTTCCTCAAACAATTGGCAAGCTTCATCCTGGACTGGTTGGAGCCTCTGAGTCACTTCCATGAATTTTCTCTGTATGGTATGGACCTACTGCTGAGCAGTTGTTGTGGGTGGGAAATCCCTCCTATGGACTAGCTCTAAGGGTTTTATCATGCATGCATAAATGAACTAAAGATTCTTACTTTTTACCATCATCCCATGCCTAAACCCCCATTACTCATATGAAAATACAAGGCTCAAGATATTAAGTTGTCGTACCTTATTTTTCATGTTTTATGTCGATCCCTTTTCACGCTTGGTCATTCTTTGACTGAAACTCTCCTCCCAATGCTGACCTGCATTCACTAAAGACAAACAAAGAACTCCACATGCATTTGATCTATGAACTAATAGGTTAGATATTTAATCAATCATACAATCAATATTCCAATAATGGCAATCTCATATGGCGAGACAGGAAAAATGATTCTTTTATTAACTTCACAATGATACCTTACAATGATAAAGTCGGCTACTGCTCCTCGATCCTGGTCCTAGGCTCTTCTTCCACTGTCTTCTAACTGCTTTTCTCTATACTTCACTTTGCACAAAGATTGCTAAAGGTTGGGACAAAGGGAATGCTGAATCAGGTATAGTTTCTTTACTATGATTCTCCTCCTTTCAAATGGGACCCCTAACCCTTCTTTTATAGGCTAGAAGAAGCTAGGTATTTGTTCGAGTGACCGGCCATGCATGGTCAAAAGGTTTAGTTAACTTACCCAAAGCTGTGTGTTCCATCAACAACTTTCCTTTTTCCATGCTTTTGTAGGTACACGCGGGTTGTCTTGGGTCAGATAGTGTGTACATGCATGCAGTAATGGAGCAGGGCTCGTGGGTCCTTAAAAAGGGTTTTTTAAGAAGAGTTGTTCAACAGTGTTTTGGAAAAGAAGGAATCTGAGATGGCCTGATGCCAAGTAAGGATGTTTGGTGCAAATTAGGGTTATAACAGATACCCCCTAATGTGTGAGGTCAGAAGAGCATCTGATGGACGAAATACATTAACAATCTTCACCAACGTTCCAAACAAGTGAGCCCAGGGACCAAAAATCGGGAGGTGCCTTCTGCAAAATAATAATTGTCTCACTGAGGTGGGCATACCCATGCTCAGGATGAAATAAAATCATGGCTACCTATCAAATACACTGTAGATCCATGTTGATGCAGAGAAGGTCCAACCTATCACCCCGCAGGGTCTCTTTCCCTGACCTCCTGCTCACATGATCGATTAATTCCCCTTTTGTAGAGCCGAAGTGGCTCTTAAGATTTCTGCTGGAATCGCTGCTGCAAAATACCCGATCCACAGGTCCTTTTCCTCACCCTCACAGTATTCAACACTTGACCATGGTTATTCCTGATTCTCTATCGGGGTTCAGGGTTTCGCACTTCCCGCTGTCGAGAGTCACAGTCCTCTCGAATCCCCGATTTGTGATGAGCTCCTTTCACGCGCGAGCCCTCCTGAACTTAGCTCCAGTCGCATACGACCACGCCTCCGCGACTGTGGCCTTACCTCCCTCGTGACCTCGCAACTCACTATACCAAGCTCTTGATTTTCCAACTCTCGACACCCGATGTGCCGAAGTGCCGAGGTGCCGAGAGTTGACCTTTCAACGGTCCTTTGTCTTGCCGAGACTTCGGACCTTTGCAACTTGCGAATTCTAACACCAATGCTTTGGAGATTCTTGCGGTGAGATCCTGAGGTCTTTGTGCCACCTATATTTCACGTCATCGCTTTGTTATGGCCACCTGTCCTCCAACGGTTAGAATCTCGCTCCTCGCAACCTCGTAATCCCTGTGGTCAAACTATCGAGCCTTTTCTCCTGAGGCTCCGATGCACGATCCCACGTGCGGATCCAACAGTCCTCCCGTGATTCAGATCCAATGGCTATCTTCTTCTCACTCCTCGTGTCCTCGCAACTTGGGATGCCCAACACTTGGGCCTTTAACCTGTGAACCCTAAGTTCACGAGATATCTTTATCTCTGCCATGCATCCTCTCAATTGGACGATCCAGATCTCCTCGCTACTTCACCGCCTCACGACCTCGCGCCTCTTAACACCAACCACTTGGGCGTTCACCCTGTGAACTCTCGAGTTCGCGAGATCATCTAGATCTCTACCACCTGTCCTCTCTAGATGGACAACTCCTATCTTCTTGCCACTTTGCTACCTCGTGTCCTCAGACCTCACGACCTTTAATACCCAATTCTTGGCTCTTCCACTCACGAGCTTCTGAGATGCGAGGTGCCACTTGTCCACCTGCTGATTCCTATGGTCCCACACTGTTCTCGAGTGTTGATATCCCGAGATGACGTCATCTAGTCCCCACACATGGAGCTCTCGCCTCCTCGCCACTCTTGAATTCGAATGCCTTCCTCTTCCAACCTCCAGTGCCCGAGGTCCCGATGTGGGTAATCTTGTGACATGCGTCCGCTCCCAAACGAACAGTCCAGGTTCTATCGGCTAATCCAGCTATCGATGTTTCTCCTCCCGAGCTTCTTGCGCACTTGCTCCTACGCGTAACCTCTATGCAGCTTCTCCCGATCCAACAGCTTTCGGGATTTTCGAGTGAGATCCGACAGCTATCAGTGTCCTCACTCTGTGCCCTTCCTGAGCTTTGTCTGGACATGAACTTCCCAACGGTCCAGATCTCTTCTTCAGGATGATCTGATGATTGTCGTCGCTCCTCTGGAGCTGTTGCACTTCCTTCCCAGACTTGGAAGAAATTCACGTTCTCAAAGGCTCCAACCTTTGTTCTCTTTTCCTCTACGAGTTCTACAATCGTTGAGCCTCGTCGATGCGCATAAAAGCGTTGTTCCTTCTGGGCTTGTTCCTTTCGAATCCTTAAAGGATTCTGACATCTGCGTTCCTGTAGAGTCTTCTCATGCACCTGGGTGCTATCTCTTCTGAGCTTCCGAGAACACTCATATCCCTTAGGGGATTTTGTCTTCTTTCCTCCTCCCACAGATGGAGAATATAATGCCTTCCTAGCTATCCTTCTGCTCAAGCCTCTTCTTGAGTACTTCTGGGTATTTAGCAACCCAGTGAAGGTCTTTTAGTGGACTCTCCCTTCACAACACAGAACTCAAAGAGTTCTCTTCACCTTTGTTCCTATCTGCACACTTCCTCGTTGCCCTCCTGGCGGAGTATCTTCTCTTGTGCACCACTGTACACACACTCAATGTCCTCCTGGCAGAGATTCTCAGAATCCTCAGTGATTCTGGTCTTCTGAACTCACAACATAGTTCCTTCTCTATGCACTCCTTGCACTCATGCTCAATGCCCACCTGGCAGAGCTCTTACAGAACTCCTCAGAGCTTCTATCTCCTTCAACTCTCAATAGAGTCCTTCCTCCAGCACCTCATGCTTATGCTCAATGCCCACCTGGCAGAGCTCCTACAGAATCCTTAGTGATTCTGTCTGCAACTGTGTTTCAGCTACACAGCCTTACCTCCTGAGGTGTTCAACAACCTCACATGTATTCTTCTCCCTGAGTTGTTGACTTCAGTCCTATGCCTTAGCATGTCTTTGTTTGACTCCTCAAAGTTCAGAAGTGCATCCTCAGTGCACCGTCTCTCAGAACCCTTAGCGTTCTGTCACACCCTCCTGGTATGAAGCCTCAAAGACTTCCAACCTGAATCAAACGAACTCCTGCAAAATGCATTAACACGCATACATTCATAGCATATATATGGAACACACACAAACATGCATATAAGGCAGAATAATGCAAGAAAAACTGCTCTGTTATATTAAAATGGCAATTGCCTGTATTTTACAATGGTGTTCCTCGAGCTCTCTTTGTCTCTCTCCTACCACCCAAAATGAGATCTGAAAATCTCTTTTACCTAAGGGGATCATCGAGCGCTTCCCTCTAGGTTCACCTACTCTAATAAATTACAATGAATGGTTGTCTAGTCCAGCGTATGGATCTAGATCTCAGCCGATCTAGCATTAAAGTCGATCCTATCTAATGCCTGCTCAAAGGCACGACTTTCTTGGCTCAATAGCCTAAGCACATTAAATTACATTCATTTCAAATTTGAATGAGGCTGCGCCTCCCTTCAGCTTCAAATGCATGCATGCTGACGTGGCCGGTTGGCTGCTTATTGACATGGAGAAATGCTCCTGCATCATACTCCACAGCTACAAAAATCATGAGCTCTTGCTCATGAGCTTCCCCTCTGAGCTGTTGGAAATCCACCTGGATCCAAAATTAGTCTTTGGAACTGTTCATCCACTCCATTCTGCTGCTACTGCTGCTTTCGCTGCGCTGTTGTTGCTGCTGCTTCTTTCCTTCTTCCCAGCTGCTCGTTGCTGGCAGTGCCTGCTGACTTCAACATCAGCTCTCTGATTTCCTCAATCACTTCGTTCAGCTGCTCTAGTGGCTAGCTCTGCTTTTGCAGTCTCCTCAGCTGCAAAAATTTTTGGCCATTGATCAGATCACTATGATCTCCCATGCCATCTTCTTCATCTTTATCTTCATTTATGGCCTCAAGTTGCCACTCTGTTGCAGACTTCAACTCTGCAGTCTCTTCTTGACTGACCTGCTGCTCAGTCATCCTCTTCCCTGACAGCTCAAATTCTGCCAGTTCTCTTGCTGGCTTGGGATTGTTCAACCAATCCTCCAGCATCTCTAGCTCCATCTCCCATAGAGTGATAATTCTATCTGCTCGCTCCTCGGCTTCTTTTGCTGCTAGCTTCAGTGCTACAGCTTCTTTCTTTTCAGCTCCCTGGCTGAATATGCTGAGACACTCCTCAGAATGCTCTCTTTCTCCTTCTTCTCCTGCTGCAAACTCCCATGTTGATGTCTCTTCAGCTTCAATGCTGAATGCTTTGAGCCATTCCTTGGAATGCTCACTCTCTTCTTTCACTTCTGCTTCTTCTTCTGCTGTCAGCTCCGATGCTACAGTGTTGTCATCTTGCTGGCTGAAATCATCGAGTCGTTCCTCAGAACGCTCCTTCTCTTTTCTTTCTCCTGCTTCTGCTTGTGCTTGGGCAGTCTCAAAAACCTACTCCAATTCCTCGTCTTCCCTGACAGTCATTGTCAGCTCCAATTTCCTTTTGACATTCATCTCTAGCTGTGATTGTTCTGTTGTTGTACCATCTGCAACACAAATTTCTGCCTCCTCCTGGGCACATGGTAGGAATACTCCAATTCCACCAATCATCAAAAGACCATCCTGATCTTCCTCCTCTATCAGCTACACCTGCTGATCCAAATTCACCTTTGAGATCCCCTGCTCTATCAGCTCCCCTGGCTGATTCCAACTCACTTCTGAGTTTATGAGACCTTCAGATAGTCTCATATGCTCATCCCTACCCACCTGGCAATATGGGATGCTTCCGCTGCTTCTCTGGCAGACCATGAGATCAACCGATCCCATCTTCATCAACACTCCTTGCTGAATTGAACTCTCCATTGAGCCCATGAGACCTTCAGATGGCCTCGCATTTTCATCTCTACCCACCTGGCAGTTCAATATGCTTCTGCTACCCTCCTGGTAGTCTTCGAGATCCCGCAGTGATCTCTGATCATTTCCCAGCTGGCAATGCGAAATTCCTTGGTTGTCCTTCTGACAGTCTGTGAGATCCTCAACTGATCTCAACTCATTTCCCTCTTGGAAAACTGGAACTTCTTCTTCTCTTCCCTCCTGGCAAACTGGAACTTCTTCTTCTCTGCCCTCCTGGCAGTGCTTGAGATCATCAGCCAATCTCATCTATGTTCCCTTGCCCATCTGGAAATTGGGAAACCCTCCACTGCCCTCCTGGCAGTCTATGAGATCCTCAGACGATCCCAATTCATTCTCTTCATCATCCCAATCATCGAGACTTTTCCCAGTCTTTGGCCAACAGTGACAAATCATCTTTTCTTCTGTGGCCTTGAGGTTTTCAGCATACCTCAACCATTTTCTCAACAGCCTGCACTGTCTCATGACCATCAGCTGCTTGACTGGCCAACTTGCCTTTAGCTTCTGCATGGTCCATTCATACACCCATCTCTGCTTCTTATTCTCCCGCATCTTCATTTCGAGCTCCTCCATCTCCCACTTGATATCAGCGAGCTCTTTATCCATTTCTGCTGCGCTCATCAGCTCTAGCTTCTTTCATTCATCATGCTTATGGACTTCAGTATCCGTTTTGCTATGTCTATCTTCCTCCTTGACAGATCTGCTGCTGTCACTCTGCATCTTGAGTGTGTCCAACTTCATCTTCTCATAGTCCTGCTGACTGTCTATGGACTGCTGCCTACCTGCAAACAAGTCCTTACAGAGTCCTCTAGCGCTCTGTCTTCTTCCTGCTTTCCTTTGTCTCCTCTTGCCTGAAATATACAGACAAGATATCAGCTCTGATACCACTTGACGCAGAGAAGGTCCAACCTATCACCCCACAGGGTCTCTTTCCCTGACCTCCTGCTCACAGGATCGATTAATTCCCCTTTTGTAGAGCCGAAGTGGCTCTTAATATTCTTGCTGGAATCGCTGCTGCAAAATAACCGATCCACAGGTCCCTTTCCTCACCCTCACGATCTTCAACACTTGACCATGGTTATTCCTGATTCTCTATCGGGGTTCGAGGTTTCGCACTTCCCGCTGTCAAGAGTCACAGTCCTCTCGAATCCTTGATTTATGATGAGCTCCTTTCACGCGCGAGACCTCCTGAACTTAGCTCCAGTCGCATACGACCACACCTCCATGACCATGGACTTACCTCCCTCGTGACCTCGCAACTCGCTATACCAAGATCTTGATTTTCCAACTCTCGACACCCGATGTGACGAAGTGCCGAGGTGTCGAGAGTTGACCTTTCAACGGTCCTTTGTCTCACTGAGACTTTGGACCTTCGCAACTCATGAATCCTAGCACCAATGCTTTGGAGCTTCTCGCAGTGAGATCCTGAGGTCTTCGTGCCACCTG
>JASDQU010010989.1:133856-147677 GCA_032191745.1 Picea mariana | reverse complement strand
TCTCGAATCCTTGATTTATGATGAGCTCCTTTCACGCGCGAGACCTCCTGAACTTAGCTCCAGTCGCATACGACCACACCTCCATGACCATGGCCTTACCTCCCTCGTGACCTCGCAACTCGCTATACCAAGATCTTGATTTTCCAACTCTCGACACCCGATGTGACGAAGTGCCGAGGTGTCGAGAGTTGACCTTTCAACGGTCCTTTGTCTCGCTGAGACTTTGGACCTTCGCAACTCATGAATCCTAGCACCAATGCTTTGGAGCTTCTCGCAGTGAGATCCTGAGGTCTTCGTGCCACCTGTATTCCACTTTGCCACTTTGTTATGGCCACCTATCCTCCAACGGTCGGAATCTCACTCCTCGCGACCTCGCAAACCCTGTGGTTAAACTATTGAGCCTTTTCTCCCGAGGCTCCAATGCACGATCCAATGTGCGGATCCAACGGTCCTCTCGCGATTAAGATCCAATGGCTATCTTCTTCTCGCTCCTTGCGTCCTCACAACTTGGGATGCCTAACACTTGGGCCTTTAACCTGCAAACCCTGAGTTCACGAGATCTCTCGATCTCTTCCACGCGTCCTCTCAATTGGACAATCCAGATCTCCTCGCTACTTCGCCGCCTAGCGACCTCGCGCCTCTTAACACCAACCACTTGGAAATTCGCCCTGCGAACTCCCGAGCTCGTGAGATCATCTGGATCTCTGCCACCTGTCCTCTCCAGATGGACAGCTCCTGTCTTCTCGCCACTTCGCTACCTCGTGTCCTTGCACCTCGCGACCTTTAACACCCAATCCTTGGCTCTTCCACTCACGAGCTTTTGAGATGCGAGGTGCCACTTGTCCACCTGTCAATTCCTGTGGTCCCACACCGTTCTCGAGTGCTGATATCCCAAGATGATGTCAGCTAGGCCCCACACATGGAGCTCTCACCTCCTCGCCACTCGTGAAGTTGAATGCCTTCCTCTTCCAACCTCCAGTGCCCAAGGTCCTGATGTGGGTAATCTCATGACATGCACCCGCTCCCAAATGAACGGTCCAGGTTCTGTCGGTTAATCCACTGGCCGATGTTTCTCCTCCCAAGCTTCCTGTGCACTTGCTCCTACGCATAACCTCTGCGCAGCTTCTCCCGATCCAACGACTGTCGGGATTTTCGAGTGATATCTGATGGCTGTCAGTGTCCTCTCTCTGTGCCTTTCCTGAGCTCCCTCTGGACATGAACTTCTCAATGGTCCAGATCTCTTCTTCAGGATGATCTGACGGCTATCGTTGCTCCTCCAGAGCTGTTGCACTTCCTTCCCAGACTTGGAAGAAATTCACCTTCTCAAAGGCTCCGACCTTTGCGCTCTTTTCCTCTACGAGTTCTACAATATTTGAGCCTCGCCGATGCGCATAAAAGCGTTGTTCCTTCTGGGCTTGTTCCTTTCGAATCCTTAAAGGATTCTGACATCTGTGTTCTTGCAGAGTCTTCTCATGCACCTGGGTGCTATCTCTTTTGAGCTTCCGAGAACACTCAGATCCCTTGGGGGATTTCGTCTTCTTTCCTCCTCCCACAGATGGAGAATATAATGCCTTCCTGGCTATCCTTCTGCTTAAGCCTCTTCTTGAGTACTTCTGGGTATTCAGCAACCTAGTGAAGGTCCTTCAGTGGACTCTCCCTTCACAACATAGAACTCAAAGAGTTCTCTTCACCTCTGTGCCTATCTGCACACTTCCTTGACACCCTCCTGGCAGATTATCTTCTCCTGTGCACCACTGTACACACACTCAATGTCCTCTTGGCAGAGCTTCTCATAATCCTCAGTGATTCTGGTCTTCTGAACTCACAACAGAGTTCCTTCTCTATGCACTCCTTGCACTCGTTCTCAATTCCCACCTGGCAGAGCTCTTACAGAACTCCTCAGAGCTTCTGTCTCCTTCAACTCTCAACAGAGTCCTTCCTCCAGCACCTCATGCTTACGCTCAATGCCCACCTAGAAGAGATCCTACAGAATCCTTATTGATCCTGTCTACAATTGTGTTTCAGCTACACAGCCTTACCTCCTGAGGTGTTCAACAACCTCAGAGGTATTCTTCTCCCTGAGTTGTTGACTTTAGTCATGTGCCTTAGCACGTCTTTGTCTGACTCCTCAGAGTTCAGAAGTGCATCCTCAGTGCACCGACTCTTAGAACCCTCAGCGTTCTGTCACACCCTCCTGGTATGAAGCCTCAAAGAACTCCAATCTGAATCAAACGAACTCCTGCAGAATGCATTAACATACATACATTCACAACATATATATGGAACACACACAGACATGCATATAAGACAGAATAATGCAGGAAAAATTGCTCTGTTATAATAAAATGGCAAATGCCTGTATTTTACAATGGTGTTCCTCGAGCTCTCTCTGGCTCTCTCCTACCACTCAAAATGAGATCTGAAAATATCTTTTACCTGAGGGGATCATCGAGCGCTTCCCTCCAGGTTCACCTACTCTAATAAATTACAATGAATGGCTGTCTAGTCCAGCGTATGGATCTAGATCTCAGCCGATCTAGCATTAAAGCCGATCCTATCTAATGCCTGCTCAAAGGCACAACTTTCCTGGCTCAACATCCTAAGCACATTAAATTACATTCATTTCAAATTTGAATGAGGCTGCACCTCCCTTCATCTTCGAATGCATGTGTGCTAACGTGGCTGGTTGGCTGCTGATTGACATGGAGCGATGCTCCTGCATCACATGTCATATAACTATATAAAGTGTAGCCGCAAGTAATACAAAGCAGAGCTACATCTTGAAATCAAACAAATATACATGTAGAGTATCCATCTTCTAGAAGCTGAGAAGGCCTGATGGTTGGAGATGAGGTCTTCAAAGCTCGAGTAACAACTTCAAAATCTTGAAAACTTGGGTAGGAGTGTAATATGAGTGTGCGACTTCACTACCCAGAGGTCTTCGATGACTTGTCGGTCATGGACTAGAGAATCTTGATTATCATACTGAAGGCTTCATTGATTTCGATCAAAGACTTGATTGGACTTTGAGGATGGCCGAGCATCAGAGCAAGAGACAAACTACATAGGGGCCAAGTCAGGCTTGGTAGAACTTCCCTTGGGAAATAACATGACAAATGATGAGACTCAGGCAGCATGGCATTTGACATAAGTTCACGATGAAAGAGGCAATGCAAACTCTCCATATGTTTTGAAGAATAACCAAATGAAGGAGGACACAACTCTATGTAGCGAGAACAACCTCCTAAGGTCGTATTAAATCCTAGAGCTTGATGAACAAACGAAAGGATGTGCTTTGTCCAAGGGCGACTCATTGTGCTGCCAAATAAAAAGAAAATACTTTTCCCTTCCTCTTTTTGGGGTATATTTGAATTTTTTTGTCTTTTTCAATAATTTTGGAAATCTTTAAAAAGAACAAAAGAATGCTACGTTACAAAGGAGGATCGAGTGTCACAAACATACTAGTTTCAAGAGCATGGAACACAGGGATGCTCAGGGAAAAGGGACATATGCAAGAAAAGGACACTCAAGAAAAATCCTCCAGGGGCCAAAGGTGTCAAGACGCATATGCAAAGTGCTACAGGGCTTGCATATAAGGCATGCTTCATATGGTTCAATTGAGAGCAACATGGAGCTGGCATTAGGCCAAAGACATGGTACTTGCAAATGCGATTAATAAAACACACAATGGTAACGCCCTTCGATGTAATTTTAACGAGCCCAGAGAAGGTAAGCTCGATGGTTTTTCATATTTAGAGAGTCTGAAAAACGTAAAAGGAGACTCCAATGGGGTACCTTTTTTGAAGGTAGTCTAGTCGGTTCAAAAAAGGGGTAAAATAGCACCGACAAGACATCTATTCAAAACCATTTTAATGAGTGTGATAAAGACAATATTACTCGACCATTTTTTCATTTTTAAGGAGTCTGAAAAAATCTTAACTATGGACTCTGTCAGGAATGTTCTTCTGGACCATTTTAACGAGTGTGAAAGAATAAGGTCACTCGATGATATTTTCAATTTTAGGGAGTCTGAAAAGAGCTTAACTATGGACTCTGTGGGGGTTCCTTTTTTGTAAATGTAGTCCCTCAGGCCCAAAAAAGGGGTAAAATTATACCTGAGGGTACTCTTTTAGAGAACTGAAGTTTCTAGAGTATACCTTTGTTCGTACAGTTGACCATCCAGACCGAAAAAGTGGTAAATTACCGCTGGATAGACGTGCCTTCAAATTTCAGTTTAACGAGCGTGAAAGACAACAAGATCGCTCGACAATCTTTTCATTTTTATAGGGTTTGAAAAGGGCTTAAAAGAAGACCCGTTGTGTTTTTTGGGAGTCCCGAGGGTGAGGTCAAGAGTGAAAAGGAATCATGCAAATGAGGCTCAAACTCGTAATTAGGGGAAAACTATGGAGGACTTCCGAGCCTATAGTCGTTAGTGACAACATGGACATCGTCATGCAACCAGGATCTACCTAGGGCATCCATGTTATGGTAGGCTCTACCACCAAATTACGACACTTCTATGGTAGTAATGAGGGTTACGTGTCGCAACTCGGTGGGATCGATCCTATGAAAAAGTGGAAAAGACAATGAGATGCAGAAAGTGGGGGTGGAATCTCGACTTAAATGCAACGAGCTGGGAAAAAATAACTTTTTACCAAAGGACCATCCAAACACCCAAATCTAAATTTTTTTCCAAATACCCAAAGGAATACCTCCCTTGATCTTCCAAAGAAAACTCCCGAACCATCTTAAATGATTTTCAGTTTAGAAAAAATGACAAAAGGGTTCGAAAATTGACAAAAAGGGGCAAAAAAAATCTAGAAATAGAAGCTGGCAGCTCATTATTACCATGTTTAATTTAGAAATTGACTAAAAGCCAAAATTTGTGAAAAGAATTGATTCCGGGAGCTTCGGTGGACGAAACAACCATCTATTTGGACCAAGAAAGTATAAACTCTCTCCTCTTGCAATTTAAATCTTTATTTATGCTTTTAGTTTCAAGTTTTGGGGGGGCGTCGATCCTCAAAAGGTCATCCCTAGGTCCACGTGGGTTGTCTTATGACAGGCCGCGTGTATACTTGGGTAGAGAAAAAACTGCACGTGTGTACACACGACTATCATCATCACAGCCCACGTCGACCCTTTATTTAATGGAAATTTTTTTTAAAAAGCAAGGGTTAACCCTCCTAAACTTGGTTTTTTGTAGGATGTATGCTCACTTGAGGGAAAGAGAGCATGACGAGATTAGTGCATTGGTTGGGGAAGACCCCAATGTTGTTGCTACCTTAATGTAATGTGGGTTGCTAAAATTCTTCCTATGTCCTTTTATGCAAGCACAACCTAGGCTACTGAATGCCTTGGTTGATTATTGGCATCCCGACGCAGAGGCCTTTATGTTATAGGGGCAGTCACTGGTGCCTACTACAGAGGATATATACTTTTTGACTGGCCTCTCCAGGAGAGGGAACCAGTCAATTTCTGGACATTTCCTTCGGGTCCTCATAACATATTGGAATTGATAGGACTTTATTGTGAGGCTGGTATAGAATAATCAAGCTCTTAGGTACCAATAAGAAAGACCAACGATTTATCACTGTAGGTGATTGTGTTGCTTATTGGGTGGATGACTGGTTCTGCAGCTCTACATCAGGTGTCCTGTGCATAGATGAACTGTGCAATCCAATGCTTAAATGCACATATATTTAACTGGAGCACTACATTGTTGGATTGTATGAAGAGGCAGCTGACAGATTGTCGGTTGCAGACGCAGAGGAACTTCAGGTTCGAGACGATTCTATGCTCTTTATTCTTTGAAAGAGTTCTTAGTTTTAGTCCTCGAGTGGTGGTATGAGGACATCAGGCCTCTCTTCCTACAGTTTGCAGATGGGCAGTGCTACTTCCATGATAGGGTGGTGGAAGGACCAATGAGTCCTTTGATGATGACTTCTTTGCTTGGTTGTCGCAACAGATCCTAGTCATAGAGGATTAAACTTATGCTGGGATTGATTTCTTGAGAGATCTTGAGATACCGGTACCTCTTGGTGAGGAGCGAGGAGAGATGGGTAAGTTTGCATCATTTTTTTTTTTTTTTTTGGTGGAACATATGTATATTTTATGTTTTTTTTTATATATATCATTTTTTTATACTAGAGTATTTGACAGATATGTGTCTATTATGTGCAGATGTGGGACAAGTGCGACCTATGGATTATGTGAGGAATAGGCATCGTCCTCAGCCAGGGGCCGCACCTGCCACCACAGGGGGACCAACAGCAGTAGGAGAGATTCCAGTCGGTCAGGCTGAGAGGGTTTTGAGACGAGTTGAGCGAAACTTTACCTCGCTCACCCACACAGTCCCTATGACAAATATTGAGGATCTACCACCATCTATGCAACCTCATCTAGTGGGGGCACCACAGATGTGGGTTTGACTATTTTAGTGTTTGGAAAACGCTGTTGATCATTACAATAGGGCCCACAGGCCCTGACCTTAGTTATTCTAGACTTTTCATGTGACGAGAGCACTACTTGTATATATTTTTTGGGTGCATAAGCCCCGTGACTCGTTACTGGTCATATTTTTGAGGCACTTGCATCCACCTATGTACTCTGATGATTATGATATTATATATGGATTTTTATGTATTTTTGTGTCTTATGGATCATATTTTCCTTTAAAAATGTATTTACATGTTTATGTGTATGTCTTTTTATAAATGTGTGAGATGCCAGTCTAAAATTTGATTAGCTAGAGTATCTGTAACTTGGTTTAATCTCTTAGGAACATGAAAATATGTAATATAATCAAAGATTCATTCTATGAGATGTACCCTAAGGAATCGTCGGTGTAAAGTCGGATCATGAACATGGTAGAATCTATTTAACTGAGACACAACCAACTGAGCATCTAAATAGACCCAAAGATGAGAGATACCAAATGACAGGGCGTCACGAAGCAACTGAATAACTGCACTGTACTCGGCAACATTGTTTGTGGTGTCACCTAAGCATATACCTCTGGAAGAATAACTGGCCTCGAGGTGTAAAAATTACCCAAGCTACGGAGGAAAGCCTCCAAGTGTGCCAACTAGCATCGTCTTCATACCCAATGAACACCTCTGATTCACTGGACATCTGCCACAGTGACAAAAGATAACATAAAAAATTGTACGTCCATAATACTAAAAGAAACTAGAAAGTAATAGTACAAATACTATACATATGTTACAAAAAATTACCCAAGGTGACCTACCTATGAGTAATACTTCTTGAGGTAGAGCCCATTTCTAGGCTCTTCCAAAGAATTTCCCTCAAATTCGACTAGATGATAAGTGCCCTTTTTTAGAACCTCTTTTATGATGAAAGGTCCAAACCACATGGGTTTGAATTTTCCTGCCCCCAGGGGGTCCTTATCTTGGTCATAGACTAGGACAAGGTCGCCTTCACAGAAAATCCGAGGACGAACGGACCGATCATACTGACACTTGACTCTATGTTTGTGAGCCTCATTGGCCAGGGCCACATCACGACGATGCTCATTGAGCCGCTGAAGGTATAATAACCGTTCTTCAAGTGGAGAAGTGTCTGGCAATAATTGTACTTCCAACTTTAGGGACGGGATCTAAAATTCGATAGGAAAGACTGCTTCCAGCCTGTAAACGAGTTGAAAAGGTGAGAAACCAGTTGCAGTATTAACAAACATTTGGTAAGCCCATAATGCCGAGTATAACATAAAATGCCAATTTGACTTGGATGAGTTGATTGTTCGCTGTAGGATGGTATTAAGAGATTTATTTACAAATTCCACTTGACCATTTTCTTGGGGATAGTAGGGTGACGGATGTTCTTATCACAATCCAAGATTTGATGTTAATTCAGTCATCATCTGGTTCTGAAAGTGATTGCCATGGTTAGTGACAATCTCTCTCGGGACGTCGAACCTTGCTATTATCTGGTTGAATATAAAGAGAGCCGCAGTCTCTCCATCATATTTAAATGTTGTCATAGCTTTGACCCACTTCGTGAAGTAGTCTACAACTACAATGATATAATGGTGCCCCCTTGCTGAAGGAGGGTTGCATATAGTGTAATCAATCCCCCACTTGGTGAAGGGACCAACTGTGATGATAGGAAACATGGGAGTAGGATGTGCCCTCATCTTCTGAGAGAAGATATGACACAGATGGAACTTCTTGACTGATTCGATACAATATTTGATTAGTGTCGGCTAGAAGTAACTTGCTCGTAAAATATTTTGGGTTGTTGCCAACCTAGACAAATGACTGCCACATGCTTCGGTATGGCAATCATTGAGCATGATAACTGCTTCTTTGTGAGTGAGACATCAACATAGGATGTAGTCTACACCTCTTCGATACAATGTATTGTCGAGTATGAGATAATTCTTGTCCTGATGGCGTATACGACAACGCTCATCATGAGAAGTAGAGGTGGGGCACTTCAAATTCTAGAGATAGATAAGTATATCTCCATACCAGGGATCCGAAGATGCAATCAAAAACATATCTCCTCTGATAGGAAACTCTTCGGGCATAACATCACCTGACTCAACCGGAAGTTCCGAAATAAGTTTTGCGAAGACCAGTGACTTTTTGGATTTCGCTGAAACGAAATCTAAGTCAAATTTCTGGAGGACGACTATCCATCTACTGATCTTTCTGCCTATTACCCATCATGTCAACATGTATTGAAACGGATTCACAATGGCAATGATAGTGGTCTTGTGAAACAAAACATAATGATGGAACTGTTGAACAGCATGGACTGCTGCCAACACAAGTTTTTCGATATGATAATAATTAAGTTTTGGTCTAACTAGGCCTCGGCTCAGGTAATATATCACATATTCTGAGAGAAAATCATCTTCTTGAACTAAGACCATGTCGATGGTGGACTCTGCGGTTGTTGTTGGGAAATAATACCCTACGGACTAGCAAACTAGGGTCTGATGCATGCAGATTTTGACCTTAAAGAAATGACCTTTTAACCTACCACCCAAAACTTAAACCCCTCTTTCGAGACACATGCCTGGAAAGGAACTACTAACCTTTTTACTGATGTTTGGTGTAGATCCTCCGTTGTTCTTTGCCCGCTTCCTTGCGCTTCTCCTTTCAAAGTTAACCTACAATCAAGGCAAAACACTATGCAGGCATGCTATTTTTCTACTTGAGGGTTAGAGATTAAGCATAAATTACACAAATCATAGATAACTCATGCATTGGGACGGGAAAAGTATTCTTTTATTATTTTCAAAATGAATCAACTTACAATCAAAGTCGAGACTGACCACCGCTCCTTGATCCTGATCCTGGGCTCCTCCTCTTCTTTGTCCTCCAACTGCTTTGCGTTAATTCTCCTTAGGCTTAAGGAAAGGCTAAAGGGTTGGGACAAATGGATTTGGCAAATGGGCAGAGTTTCTTCGCCATAATTTTCCTCCTCCAAATGGTACCCCTACCCCTTCTTTTATAGGCTAGAAGGAGCTAGGGTTTTGGACGAACTCTCAGCCATGCATGGCCGAGAGTTTTAGTTAACTGACCCATAGCTTTTTATCCCGTCAGAAACTTTCCTATTTTTGTGCTTTGTTAGGTAAACACGGGCTGTAGTAGGCCTACCAGTGTTCACCCGCGTGCAGTAGTGGGTTAGGGCGCGTGTACCTTTACCCAAGAGGATTTTTAAAGAGGTTTCTCAGCAAATGTTTTGGCAATGAAGGGAAATGAGTTGGCCTGATGCCAGGTAAGCATGTATGATGCAATTTAGTGTTATAACAGATGCCCCCTAATGTGTGAGGTTAGAAGAGCATCTAATGGCTGAAATACATTACCAATTCTTTACCAATCTATACTGATATGCTGAATGAGTGAGCCCAAGAATCAGGAATCAGGAGGTGCCATCTGCAAAATAACAAATGTCTCACCGAGGCGGGCATACCCATGCTCGGAATAAAATAGAACCATGGCTACCAATCAAATACACTGTAGATCCATGTCAAACAACTAAAGAGTAGCCACGAATAATACACAGTGGAGCTACATCTCGAAATCAGAAAGATATACATATAAAGTATCCATCTCCCAGAAGCTGATTCGGCCTGATGGATATACTTCAGAGCTCGAGAAACAATTTCAAAATCTTCTAAACTCGGGTAGGAGTGTAATATGAGTGTACAAATACACTACCTAGAGGTCTTCGATGGCTCGTCGGTTATGGACTTGATAATCTTGATGATCGGACTGAAGGCTTCAGTGATTTCGAACAAAGACTCGATTGGACGTTCAGGATGGCCGGGTATGCGGACAAGAGACATATTGCAGAGGGGCCAACTCAGGCTCAGTGACAAACTTCCCTTGGATAATAGCATGACAAGTGATGAGACTCAGGCAACATATCTGTTAATCATAAGTCTACGAAGCAAGAGGCAACGCAAACTCTCCATATGTTTGGAAGAGTAACCAAACGGTGGAGGACACAACTCTATATAGCGAGCAAAGCTTCCTAAGGTTGTAATACATCCCATATTTTTATGAATCAAACGGACAGATGTGCTTTATCCAAGGGCGACTCATTATGATGCCAATAAAGAAAATAATTTTCCCATCCTCTTTTTGGGGTATATTTGATTTTTTTGTTCTTTTTGATGATTTTTGAAAAAGAATAAAGTAATATTACATTACAATGGAGGAGCGAGTACAAAAAACATACAAGCTCAAGGCACAAGGACAAGACTGATGTTCTGGGAAATGATACTCGAGAAAAATCCTCTAGTGGCCAAAGGTGTTAAGACGCAGAAGCAAATTGTTACAAGGCTGATGGGTAAGGTATGCAAATGCGGTTGATAGAACACTCAATGGTAACGTCCTTCGATGTAAGTTTAATGAGCCCAGAGAAGGTAAGCTCGGTGGTTTTTCATATTGAGAGAGTATGAAAAAGCATAAAAGGAAACTCCATTAGGGTACCTTTTTCGACAATAGTCTAGTCGGTTCAAAAAAGGGATAAACTAGCACCGAAAAGGACAAGATCACTCGGCTATTTTTTCACTTTTAAGGAGTCTGAAAAAAGATTAACTATGGAATCCATCAGGAATGTTCTTCTGGACCATTTTAATGAGTGTGAAAGAATAAGGTCACTCGGTGATCTTTTCAATTTTAAGGAGTCTGAAAAGAGCTTAACTATGGACTCCGAGGGGGTTTCTTTTTCATAAATTTAGTCCCTCATGCCCGAAAAAGGAATAAAATTATACCTGAGGATACTCTTCTAAAGAATGGGAATTCAATAGAGTATTCCTTTATTCGTACAGTTGACCGTCCGGACTGAAAAAGGGGTAAACTACCGCCGGACAGACGTGACTTCAAATTTCAGTTTATCGAGCGTGAAAGGCCACAAGATCGCTCGACAATCTTTTCATGTTTAAAGGGTCTGAAAAGGGATTAAAAGGAGACCCATGATGTTTTGGGAGTTCGGAGGGTAAGTTAAAGAGTGAAAAAGACCCATGCAAATGAGGCTCAAACTCATATTCATGAAAGACTATACGGACTCCTGAGCCTACAGTGTTGTTAGCAACAACATGGACACCATAATGCAACCAGGACCTACCTAGGGCATCCATGTTGGTAAGCTATACCACCAAGTTGCGACACTTCTAGAGTAGATATGACGGTTCCGTGTCACAACCAGATGGGTTCGATCCTATATCATAAGAACAAAAGGCAACGAGATGCAACAGTTGGGATGAAATCCTACCCTATATGCTCAAGTTGATTTTTGAAAAGAATTTTTTTATGGACCGTCAATATATATATATATATATATATATATATATATATATATATTATTCGAAACTCAATAAAAATTGTCCCCATACCTGATCAAATCCCTCCTATATAACTCCTGGATCACTCTAAATGGTTTTTGGTATAAAGAAACTGATAAAGGGGCCCAAAAAAGTGACAAAAAGAGGCCAAAAAGTCTATAAATAGAAGATGGCAGCTCATTATCACCATTGCTGATTTGGAAATTGACTCTGGAGCCAAAAGACCCCCTTTGCGAAAGATCATGATTCCGGGAGCTACGGTGGACGAAACGGACTTCTGCTTGGACCAAGTAAGTACAAACTCCCTTGTCTAGCTATTCAATACTTCATTTTTAGTAGTTAGTTGATTTTGGGGGTGGGCGTCGACCTCAAAAAGGTCGGCCCTAGGCAAACGTGGGCTGTCCAGGGACAACCCGCAGGTACYCACGGGCAGAGMAAATCCTGCCCACAGGTACCCTCGACTGTCACCTCTACAGGCCGCAGGTAACCCCCACATGGTGAAAAAACCAAATTTAAAAAAGCATTGACCCTCCCTTTTTATTTGTTGTGTTGGCAGGATGTATGTTTAGTGGAGGGAAAGGGAGCACGAGGCTGCTAATGAGTTAGTGGCTGCAGATCCAAATGTTGTGGCCATGTTGACGCAGTGTGGGTTGGTGAAATTCTTTTTATGTCTATTTATGCGCGTGCAACCAAGGTTACTGAATGCCTTGGTTGATTATTGGAACCCTGATGCAGAGGCCTTCATGCTAGAGGGGAAATCCTTTGTGCCCACCACCGAGGATATTTACTTTTTGACTGGCCTCTCGAGGAGAGGGGAACCAGTCAACTTTCAAACGTTTCCTGCGGGGCCGAGCAAAGTCTCAGAGCTGATTGGGGAATACTGTGAGGCTGGGACCGATCATAGAACTTCCTTGGTACCCGTTAGTAGGATTACCAGCCTCGCCCTATAGACTATTTTATCTCTTATTGGGCGGATTATCGACTCAGCGGCTGTGCATCAGGCTTCGCGCGCACAGATGAACTGTGCGATCCAGTGCATGAATGCACAAATTTTTGACTGGAGTACCACACTGTTGGAGTCCATGAAGAGTCAGTTGACAGCATGCCAACAATGGACACACAGGAACTTCGGGTTTGGGACCATCCTGTGTTCATTCTTTTTTGAGAGAGTTCCTTGTTTTAGTCCTCAGCTGACAGTTCGAGGACATCTGGCCACTTTCCCCGCAGTATGTAGATGGGCAGTGTTACTGCAGCGACAGGGTGGTGGAAGGACCGTGCAGGCCTTCAACGACGACTTTTTTGCTTGGCTGTTACGATAGATTTCGGCTATTGAGGACTACCCATATGCAGAGATCGACTTTTCTAGAGATCCAGCGATACCAGTGCCTCTTGGTGAGGAGCGAGGGGAGATGGGTAAGTCTCCACCTGTGTATGTTTTTTTTTTTGCATATGTAATTTTTATGTCTTTTTTTTTTTGATATATATATCATGTTTTTGTATACCAGATTTTTTGATGAGTGAACGTTTATTGCATGCAGATGTGGGACCCGTGCGACCTGTCGACTATGCACGAAACAGGTGCTGCCCATGGCTAGAAGCCGCAGCTGCTGCTGTTGGGGGAGGAGTAGTAGCAGGGAACCTCCTAGTAGGAGAGGTCGAGAGGGTTCTTAGGCGGATTGAGCAAAACTTCACTGTGCTCACTCGCACAGTTCCCATGGAAGAGATAGAGGACCTGCCACCGTCCATGCAGACTCATGTTATGGGGGCACCTCGGACATGGGTCCGATTGTTTAGGCATTTAGCCCGTGCTGTGGATGATTATAACAGGGCCCATAGGCCCTGAGTAGACTTCTAGACCTTTTATGTGCCACGAGCACCTTATTGTATATATTGTTTGAGGGCATAAGCCCGGTGACTCGTTACTGTTCCCACTTTTGAGGCGCTTGCGCCCATCTATGTACTCTGAGGATTTTATGATGTTTATATATGGTTTT
>JASDQU010010989.1:106310-125597 GCA_032191745.1 Picea mariana | reverse complement strand
ATATATATATATATATATATATATTTATTTATTTATTTGAGTGCTAAATGAAGAAACAAAGGGAAAATGCCAACAAGCACAAAACTAAGAAAACAAAATAAAATTATAGCTTAAAGCGCAGATCGCAAAGAAACAGAGCAAAGACACACAATGGCAATCGAGAAAGCACCGCTTCTTACGCTTGTCTAAAAACCATAAAACACAATTTTTCTTTTTTATCTTTTCTATCAACTATCAACTAAGAAAAAACAGGTTAAGGGTAAGAGGCCCTAACCTACTGACTATGCAACCCTAGACTCAAACCCCCGAGAGGATCACTTCTCACCACAGGAAGGGATGATTGCCCCACTCTGATTGAACAACAACCTGTCAAGCCCGCTACTGTCACTGAAACAGCACGCGTGCCAACGCGTGCTGACCTACAACAGCGAGCGGGTACCCGCGGGATGCCCTTGCACAGGTCGCGTGTATGTGTAAACTCTAAGACAAAACTAAACACAGGCAGCCCAGACCTGGAATAGGCCTTTGGTATTGATAACTAGGGTCTCTTGAAGGCTTGGATTCTTCTTCTTAACATAAAAGAAAAATAACTGCAAGAAATAACAAAATGCAATAAAGCAAACTGAGACAAGACTATGAACCAGCAAGACTCAGACAGGATCTAGAAAGCCCCCTGAGGATGTATAATTCTGACAAAGAAGAGGAGGATCACCTCTCAAGCTCTTCGACTCCTACACACTACTGAAACCTCTATAGCAGACATTCAAACGTGGGATATAGAAGGTTAGGGCACAGGCTACACGCGTGCAGGCGTTCTGCAGGCTGTGTGTACCTCTGTGTGTCCCGATAATTATCGTCAAGAAACAATCAAGGAAAAACTGGTATAAAGAACCAGGTTCCCTGCTAGCTCTGTCCTAACAGAAAATAGACAAACAAAGAAACAAAAAATCTAATCCTTTAAACTACCCAAAAACCTCAACTAAATCCAAAAACCCTAAGAGTATTCTCCCCAGTGGAGTCACCAATTCTATTGTTGGGAAATAATACCCTACGGACTAGCAAACTAGGGTCTGATTTGCATGCATAATTTGACCTTAAAGAAATGACCTTTTAACCTACCACCCTAAACTTAAACCCCTCTTTCGAGACACATGCGTGGAAAGGAACTACTTACCTTTTTACTGATGTTTGGTGTAAATCCTCCGTTGTGCTTTGCCCGCTTCCTTGTGCTGCTCCTTCCAAAGTTAACCTGCAATCAAGGAAAAACACTATGCAGGCATGCTGTTTTTCTACTTGAGGGTTAGAGATTAAGCATAAATTACACAAATCATAGATAACTCATGCATTGGGATGGGAAAAGTATTCTTTTATTATTTTCAAAATGGATCAACTTACAATTAAAGTCGAGACCGGCCACCGCTCCTTGATCCTGATCCTGGGATCCTCCTCTTCTTTGTCCTCCAACTGCTTTGCGTTAATTCTCCTTAGGCTTGAGGAAACGCTAAAGGTTTGGGACAAATGGATTTGGAAAATGGGCAGAGTTTCTTCGCTATAATTTTCCTCCTCCAAATGGTACCCCTACCCCTTCTTTTATAGGTTAGAAGGAGCTAGAGTTTTGGACGAACTCTTGTCCATGCATGGTCGGGAGTTTCAGTTAACTGACCCATAGATTTTTGTCCCGTCGGCAAATTTCCTGTTTTTGTGCTTTGTTAGGTAAACGCGGGCTGTAGTAGGCCTGTCAGTGTTCACCCATGTGCAGTAGTTGGTTAGGGCGTGTGTACCTTTACCCAAGAGGATTTTTAAAGAGGTTTCTCAGTAGATGTTTTGGCAATGAAGGGAAATGAGTTGGCCTGATGCCAGGTAAGCATGTATGGTGCAATTTAGGGTTATAACAGCGGTAGCCAGGTATAATAAGAAATCTTTGTTATAGTTGGGTGGTCGAAGCAGAGGGGCAGTTGTGAGGGCATGTTTCAACGCGTCGAAGGAGCATTGAGCGGCATCGTCCCAATAAAAAAGAACGTCTTTATTTAGTAAGCGCATAAATACCTTTGTGATCTCGGCATAGTTGGCGATGAAACTTCTTAAAAAATTCGCCTTGCTCTGTAGACTCTGAAGTTGAAGGATTGTGCATGGGGGAGGCAACTGAACTATTGCCTCAACCTTGAGAGGATCGACCATGATCCCTGTTGTTGACACTATGAAACCTAACAAACATCCTAATGTTATGCAAAAGCTGCACTTTTTTGGATTCAAGCGAATTTGGAAGTAGCGACATCACTCAAAGATAAGTCAGAGGTGTGTGGGATGATCCGTTCTCTTGCGAGATCGAGATGCTAAATCATCTAAATATGCCTCGACTATATGCTTGAGATCATGGAAAACAAAAGACATGGCCCATTGAAAGGTTGCTCCAGCATCTTTGAGACCAAAGGGCATCTTACGATACACGAATGTACCCCATGGACAAATGAATTTTGTTTTGTGCCGGCCTTCGGGTTTGATTTGTATTTGATTATATCCTGAAAAACTGTCCATGATAGAAAAGGCCTCGCAACCTGCACATTCATCAATTATCTGGTCGATGAATGGTGTGGGGAAACTATCTTTTGGACAGGCCTTGTTCAAATCACAAAAGTCTATACATACACGAATCGTGCCCTATTTCTTATTGATTGACACAGGATTTGACACCCATTGGGTCAAATGGATAGGATAGATAAAACCATCTTTTAGCAGTTTCTCAACTTCAACCTGAATGGCTACTGATTTCCTGGGATTAACTGGACGAAGCTTTTGCTAAACATGCTTGGCATCTGGATAAGTTGTGATTTCATGTTCGACTATTTTTGGATCGATGTCTGTCACTTCCTCATAAGACTAGGAAAAAACGTCGCAGAATTGCTTAAATAGATATGTGTAGATTTGAATATCTCCCAGGGAACAATCAGCTTCGACGAAAACATTATCCACGACACCAGGGGTTCTAGAGATATTATTTAATTTATTAATTGGTATGGTTTCAGCGATAGTTTCCATATTACCCTTGGCATAAACCTTATGTGTAGCTAAGGGATTAATATGAAAAGACCTATCTCCAGTCATAGTCAAGGTGAATTATCCGGCTTCGATTCTACTTAACTCTGGGAGGAAGTATGATCTGTGATGGAGATCATCCAAGGTTTGTACGAACTAGTCATTGCTTCAAATATTGCTTCGTCGGAAGGCAAGACTAAGTCTAACGAATCAGTGTCAGTGAGAGAGCCTTGAGCCCAAATAGGCTCTAGAAGCGGATCTAACTCTTGTGCAGGAGTTGGATCTATGTTGGCCGAAGCTTGCTGGACTAAAGAGTACGCTACTTCGGTTGCGGACAAGGGAATGGACATGTCAAGGTGACCTGTCCCTTCCATCGTGGTCGATGGGGAAGGAAGTATCCATGGATCGTTGAAGTAAGTCATGCAAAACGACGAAACTTGGAAAATCTCAACCTTATGGTGGTCGGATATGAACTTGACATCGCCTTGAGGGGGTGGGTAATCGAATGGTACCCATCAAATATGGGCACAAACCAACCCCTATGTTGACTATGCCCTATTGGGGATTATCAATCATCAGGACCACGGATACCCCCAATGAAGGATCAGGTCTGGATAAAGACAATTGATCAATGGTCATAATCCGGTCCTCATGTGGAAACAACAAGACCCGGAAAATTGTAGCAACCATTGCTTGCATGGAATAAGTCCAACTCCTTCCTAACAAAATATTGTAGTCGAGGGATGCATCGACTACTTCTACCTTGACGCACACACTCTTCCCTCCTAACTGCATAGGGAAAGAGGGAATGATACCATGTGGTCAGAACAAATGGCCATTGAAAGCAGTGAGAAGAGTAGGTGACAGAGACAAAACGGGTTGGCCAATGGCCTTCCAACATGCCAATGACATAATGCATGTCGAGGCACCCTCATCAACCATCGTATGAAAAATGTTCTGAGTAAAAGTTTTTGTGGGGTGAGCCACTACTATTTGAAATGCTATGTGGTAAGGCAGACAAGGTTTTAAGTCAGTTGTATCCAACATGCAAGTCTCGGTAGATCCTAAAGTGGCTAACAAAGATTTCCTTTGGGAAGGGTAGCTTTGGAGGACCTCCAAAGCGGACATCTCACAAGGGGTTTGAGACAAATCCTCCACCACAGAATAGTTTTGGGTGGCCCTTGCATTTGGGTTGTGAGAAGCTTTCTTGAATGTGCCTCTTGGGATGCATGTCATTGTTTTGACCAAATTCTTCTCGATCTAGAGAGGAAGAGATGGGAGTTTGGCTTCTTTGCCCTTCTCAGAAGTGCTTGGTTTACTGTAGTCATGCACTCTAGTCGATATAAAAGCATCACCCTTCATCATATACACATTCATGGATGCAGGATTGTTCGAAGACAGAGAGGGTCCTTGATTTCCCCCTTTCGCACTTGTAGAGGCTTGGATTAGGTTTTGCCCATGTTGAAATAGATTTGTTAACACGACAGGCTGTTGCTGTGTGACAAACTTTTGGGCCTCTGCAAGTCGAGGACATTGGTGGGTCGGGTCATCTTCCATGCATAGGTTGCATGGATACCTCGCCTTCCGTTTATCAGTGTTTCCCCCACCAACATTATTAATGGGTTTCTTATCCCCCTTACCCTTCTTTCATTGTTTTTTCTTTCCTTCGGGCTGCTAGGTGTCCTTTGGATTTGTCAATTGCATGCTGTGTACATCCGACATTGGGTAGGGGGAGCAGCCAGAATAGTTGTCTGGCTGGCCGCTGTGTGCTGTATCGACAATTGTTGCAATTGTTTCATCAGTTGTTCAGTGGGCTTTGCTTATGCTTAACCAACAATACCATTGGCATGTGGTTCAAATCTTTGTCTGGTTTTATCAAGTATTGAGCATGGCACATATGGAAAGATCTCGTATAATAAACCAGACTGAGAGTAGATTAACTCGAGCTTTTGAGCTCTCATGATGGCATCTTCTTTGGAAAACACTCCCGACGTCGCGACGTCTTTGGATAATTGTGGGACCAAAGACTTAAGGAACCACTCAAGCAGGAATGTTGATGGGACTGACACCTTAATTAAACTCTTCTAGCATCTCCATTCTCGGATGTGATAAGAGATATGGTCCACTTTTGTCTGTGTGAAATTTATCAGAAATTCTATACCAACATCGTATCTTATAGGTAATTGGAAATGGTTTAGGAAAGCCATTTCCAATTCACTGAAGGAAGAGTATCTTGAGCGATCGAGCTCAATGTACCATTTCACAGCACTCCCAATGAGAGTACGCTGAAACAATCACAACTGTACAGAGTCGTATTTCAACAAGTTAGACGAGCACCAAAGATGGAAGGTGGTCACATGATCTCTTGGATCTTCATTAGGCTTGGCCTCAAACTTTGGTATGTCTGAAGGAAACTTCGTCGGCATAGGGGGCCAACGCGGATCGTGACAGATAGGGTCATTCAACAACCTTGTCAAGTCTAGCAAATGAAAGGTTTCCAGGAAAGGTAGTTTGGGTTGTTGGTGATAACCATGGAAAAAGGGACCTGGAGTTTGACTGGCACCAGTTTTCCAGGAAAATTTCAGCTGCTGGCCTGGGTTCTGGTAAAAACTATGGCCATGACCAGCGTATGGGTTCTGCACGTGAGGAGACATCATCAACTGATTCCCAAAATAGGACGTAGATGGTTGGGTGTGCATTACATTTGAAGGGCTTTGGGAAGGGTTGCCCCATGCTGATCCCATGTGCATATGCATAATACCTTGTCTGGGGTTCCATTGGTTGTGAAAATAATTTCCATAGATCGACATTCCTGACTAAGGAATCGATCCCTACCAAGAATTCCAAGGTCCTGATGCAGAAGAAGTTCTTGGGTTTGCCCCCTGTGCAAGAATAGTACCCTGCATAGGAATAGGTTGTCTGTAACCGGGGTTTCCCCCAATCGGGAAAGTAGCTGATGAGAAAGAGTTGTTACCAAATGCACCGAACAAAGAAAATGGTGTCAAATCGACTGACATATTATGAGAAGGTGGTCCTTGAATCCCTGCTCCAAATAAAGTATGGTGCATGGGTGGCCCAGCGGATTGCTGGTGGGTGCCACTGAGAGAAGGGGACAAAGGAGGTATATGACCTCCCCCGTAAGGGAAAGCATTAAAAGGAGCTGAAGTGACCCCCATGTGTCCTTGCAGAGGAGCGTTAGAGCTCCCTTTCCCCAGACCTAAAGTCTGTAAAGTGGAGTAGGAAATTACAGGACTTGTACCTGAGCTACTGTTACCCATGATTTTGGTAATCATGATGGTGTATTGATGATGGTGTACTCAGGCTCCTCATATGAAATTTCTCCTGAGAAAAGTGAAATTCATCTCTTCCCAGAAAACTTACTTTTGAAGAGAGTTCGCAGGTTGCTAATATACTAGGGTGCGAGAATGACCCATTCTCGCAAGTTGCCTTAAGCTAGGGTGTGAACTTCTCGCACTGTGCTACATAGCTAGGGTGCAAACTTGCTTTAAAGCTGGGAAAACGATGAATTCTCGATGGTTCTAGAAGGGAATCTTCTATAAGAATGGGTTGGCATTTGAATGGTTATTCTTGTACTGGATTCCCTGATATTGTGGGATCATTCTTATCCAAGTAACCATCTCATTCTCTCCTATATATTGATGGAATTCTCATGGAAAAGGTTAAGCAAGATTCATTGGAGAATTGGTGAAATAATTGTGTGAAGGACTTAGCTTGAACAGGAGCTTGGAGACTCTAGCAAGTCTATCAAGAGGATTTGATCTTCTTCATGCAAGGATCAAGAAAGTGTGTGTGTTGGAGCCAAGAGCCACCAAAAGGAAGCTTGCGACATCAAGGCGATCAGGTTGTAATCTTCTACTTTCAATTAATATGATACAGTGGCATGTCCCTTCCCCATAAAGTCATTCTCACTTTATTGTGTAATTCCTTGATCATACACATAAGTTGATAGTTGAATATATTTTTCTATCTTCACTTTGGTTGGTTTTTTTTGTCTTGGTCTTGACCTCACGAGAGCACCGGAGTGAAGCGGGAGCAATAGAGACCCTAGGAAGAAATATGAAGGTATGTTACTTGTTCCTTCCTACTAGCTATTTCAATTGTCATAACTTAGGGAAAGAGTCATGTCATGTCCTATTTTGTTCTAGATCTAGGTGGATCTAGGGAGATTTGTTAGTGTCCGCACCTACCGATTAGTCCGATAACAGCTAGGCATCCTGTATGAGAATGAAGGGCCTGTCGCACTTGGTGTGAAAGGGGAAGTGGCTGCCACCATAGACGGGATTGGACCACTACTTGAGGTAGAGGCAGTCGAGGCCATGGTGGCTCGGACCGATGACGGTGGGTTAGGAGGTGGAAAATCCCCTGTGGTGACAACCATAGTGGGAATTGAAGAATTCCTAGAAGAAGTGGTAGCATTTGTTTCCATTGCTACATGCGACACTGTCTGGCACTTGTAAGGGTGAGTCGGTACGATGAGTCTCGGATGGACCAAGATTTTTTTCTCCAAGGTCTAAAATGGTTGTTTCCTACAGATGTTGTTTAGGTACGGTTTCCTGTGACCCGGTCGCTTTAAAATACCCTTGTTGGTTTAGCTTTCGCTTTAGTGGTGGCGGAGGTGGCTCCAGTGTAACCAATGATAGGCCAAGAAGCCTTCGTGACTGATGGAGCTCATGATCCTCCACTGTGTGAGAATATCAAAGACACACTAGGGATTTCTATTCGTTCAAAAAAAAACACACACTAAAAAGGTTCCTCCAAGATAAAACAAGCAAACACTAAACTAGTTGGAAGAACAGTTACAACAACCAATACTAGAGCAACTTACTGGTGCAAGTGAAACTTGAACACTGAAGCACCCTCCGGGTATACTCTGCAAAGAGTGGCCCGATGTCTATCCTAGGTACCGCGGTATACCCCCACAGTCACCTGTGTATGTCTCTAAAAATATAGGCACGGTTTCCTGTGACCCGGTCGCTTTAAAATACCCTTGTTGGTTTAGCTTTCGCTTTAGTGGTGGCGGAGGTGGCTCCAGTGTAACCAATGATAGGCCAAGAAGCCTTCGTGACTGATGGAGCTCATGATCCTCCACTGTGTGAGAATATCAAAGACACACTAGGGATTTCTATTCGTTCAAAAAAMAACACACACTAAAAAGGTTCCTCCAAGATAAAACAAGCAAACACTAAACTAGTTGGAAGAACAGTTACAACAACCAATACTAGAGCAACTTACTGGTGCAAGTGAAACTTGAACACTGAAGCACCCTCCGGGTATACTCTGCAAAGAGTGGCCCGATGTCTATCCTAGGTACCGCGGTATACCCCCACAGTCACCTGTGTATGTCTCTAAAAATATAGGCAACTAGGTTGTGAGCGCGCGAACAGTCACCATGCGGGTACAACCAAAAGTCAGGTAGACCACAATGAGCARGGTATCAAGCCCGAAACCTGTCAAGGGTATCAAAGGCAAGTGGTCCAGAAGACAACTAAGGACCTCAAATGGATTCGAGACCCACGAAGCTCTGTGGCAAATGTAATTTACGGAATCCCAAGACAATCCCTCTATATGTGTTCTCCACTATGATTGGTCTAGCTTTGGAGGGGTTATCTCCACTACCTTTCCGCACGCGACCTCATGTTTATCCCCTGTGTTAGAGGGGGGTCTCGGATAACTTTCACGATACTATACTTTTACACTCCCTAACTTAGACTCCAATGTTTGATTTAATAGTCTTGAAGAGTTTCCTCTCCAACCTAATTCAAGGCCCTAACCCTAAACTAGTTGGTTGACCCTACAAACATAAAAAGTCTAATGAATTTTATATTTAGCATTAATTTTTATGGATTTTCTTAAGTCAAAGGTTATGAAAGTGAAACTAGTGATGTTTGAAAGATGAAAGAAAAATAAACAGAAAGCTGGAAACAAATTAATTTCTCTTGACTCAAATCTTAAACAACTTTTCAAACTAAAAATTTTCTAAGATCTTTGAACAACAAACTCAAAGCAGGATTTCACTTGACTATGAGCTACTTATGATCTAAGTAAACCGTTAAGAACTTATGAAAGAAAAGATTTTTCCCTGGTTACTAATGCAAAACAACACTATTTAACCAAACAAAGAAATAAAAGTTTTTTTTTTTATTTGAATGCTCACAAAGAAAAAAGGAAAAATATCAACAAGTAAAAACCAAGAAAACTTCTGGCCTAAGCGCAGATCGCAAAGAGTCACTTTTAAAAATAACACACAAGCAAATTAAAACTAGACTCTCACACTTGTCTAAAAACCCTATAAAAAGAAAATTTTGAGGAAAACTTTTTAATGAAAAAGAAAGATATTGCTGTGATCAAACCTAAGTTACTGACTGCTATGACAGAGACCCAAAAACCTAAGAGGTATAACTCTTGTCAAAGGAAGGGATGACTGCCTCTCCTTAATTTTTTTTTTCTCCACAGGCACGCTTGCTAACAGTTCAACAACAAGCGTTTGCACGCGAGCTGTGTAAAGTCAGGGCACATGTACACACGTGTTAGCCTTATACAGGCCGTGTGTATCTTTGAAACTCTTAAGACAAATGAAAGGCCAAGCAATCCATCCCAGGCTGAGACTACTGGTACTGAGAACCGAGATCTCTTGAAGACTTAGACACTTACTTTAACAGAAAAAAGAAAACAATTCAAGGAAAAATTCATAGAACAAACCAATTTGAGGTGAAACCTAAGCTATAAACTGCAAACAACTAAGACTAGAAAGAGTTCTAGAAAACCCCTAAGAAGGATTATTTCTGACACGGGAGAGGATGGCTTCCTCTCTAAAAGAATTTTTCTGGAATCATACACATGAATGACACTTCCTCAGCTAGCGTGTACACACAGAATGTGAGAAGGTAGGGCATGGGTACATGCCTGCAGACCTTATACAAGCCGCGTGTACCTCTGTGGTCTCGAAAAAAAATGCATTCAAGCAAAGAAACATAGATAACTGGTATGGAAGACCGGAATCTCTATTAGCTCATACTTTTGCAGAAACTTTAAAAATAGGAAATGAAACCAGTTCTTAAAAATACCCAAGAAAGACCCTAGAGATCCCCAGTATGGTCACCAATTCTATTGTGGGTGGGAAATCCCTCCTACGTGGTTCACCCCCAGCTTGGGGCTACATCCACCAACTCATCTTCTCTTTATTTCCTTCTATCAATCATCTACATGCATAGAGCCATAGGATCCTACTCTACATAGGACAAGAGATCTGTGCACACCTCGCAAGATCCTCCTTCCTTGAGCTAGGTTACATAACAAATCCCTCTTACAATCTACACAAGCTTCTTACATTCACTTGCACTTAGCTCTGCCAGTGTCCAACACAACATGTACACAACATTTATAATTATCACTTGCACTTAGCACAACATCACACATATGCACATATTGTCTCTTCTTACATTGCCTACACATCTATTTATACATTACAAAAGGCCCTAGACATGGGTAAACCCATGGGTCAACATCCCCATACCCGTTACATAATCCCAAAACCCAAAAATCCCTAAAAGGGGGCCAATATCCTGCGATCTCTGCTTCAACTTGCGTTCTACCTTCGACAACCTGTCGAAGTCCCGAAAAGGGGTCAAAATTGACCAAAGATCTTCAAAACTTGGTCAAGGGCCAACAGAACCCAAACACTCACCTGTGACACGTTCCGAGTCACTCTGATATGGGTAGATCCGCCTCAAAATCCTTGAGCCTGGCTCGAGATGCTTCGACCTGCTGCTTCACCAGGGCCTCCTGCTCGATGAATTCCTGAATAACTACCTCATTCACAAGTTCTTCCAAGCATTGTTTGACTGCAGTGACTACTTGTTCCATCTCTTCTCCTCGGCCTTCAATTTCCTCAAACCATTGGCAAGCTTCATCCTTGACTGGTTGGAGCCTCTGAGTCACTTCCATGACTTTGCTCTATATGGTATGGACCTGCTACTGAGCAGTTGTTATGGGTGGGAAATCCCTCCTACAGACTAGCACTAAGGGTTTTATCATGCATGCAGAAATGACCTAAATATTCTTACCTTTTACCATCATCCCATGCCTAAACCCCCATTACTCATATGAAAATACAAGGCTCAAGAGATTAAGTTGTCGTACCTTATTTTTTGTGTTTGATGTTGATCCCTTTTCGCGCTTGGTTGTTCTTTGACTACAAATATCCTCCCAATGTTGACCTGCATTCACTAAAGACAAACAAAGAAATCCACATGCATTTGATCTATGAACTAACGGGTTACATATTTAATCAATCATATAATCAATATTCCAATAATGGAAATCTCATATGGCGGGATGGAAAAAGTTATTCTTTTATTAACTTCAGAATGATACCTTACAATGATAAAGTTGACTACTACTCCTCGATCTTGGTCCTGATATCTTCTTCGATTGTCTTCCAACTGCTTTTCTCTATACTTATCTTTGCACAAGGATTGCTAAAGGTTGGGACAAAGGGAATGCTTAATCGGGTATAGTTTCTTTACTATGATTCTCCTCCTTTCAAATGGGACCCCTAACCCTTCTTTTATAGGCTAGAAGAAGCTAGGTATTTGGTAGAGTGACCGGCCATGCATGGTTGGAAGGTTTAGTTAACTTACCCAAAGACGTGTGTTCCATTAGAAACTTTCCTTTTTTCGTTCTTTTGTAGGTACATGCGGGCTCTCTTGGGTCAGCTAGCATGTACACATGTGCAGTAATGGAGTAGGGTGCGTGGGTCCTTATAAAAGGGGTTTTTAAGAAGAGTTGTTCAGCAGTGTTTTGGAAAAGAAGGAATCTGAGATGGCCTGATGCCAAGTAAGCATGTCTATTGCAAATTAGGGTTATAACAATAGTGCGTTGTTGCTAGGGCCTTTTCATCCTCTCAACTTTTGATAAGAGTTTGGACCGCACCTGTACTGTCGCTTCTTGTTGCTTTGCCTCTTGGAACTGTGACTCCAATGTCTTCAGTTCAGGGTCCTCAGTAAGTCGCTCATAAGTCTACACACTTTTACTGCTAATTTGTTTACATTCCAAAGCTAATGCTCTGATCCTCTTAACTGCGCTTTGGAAAGTCGCTTCTCTTTGGTCTCGCACGTCCTGCAGAGTACTTGGTATTGTTTGTAGCTCTAGATCTACTATTCTCTAGTGAAGTTGTTGGATGGATTCAACAAGCTTCACTACTTGGTTCTCTAGTGGGTATTCCTCCTTTTGCTCTAAGCCCATCACAGAGTGAAGTGCTCTGTTGACTGCTTCTTTTACTCCAACCTTCTTTTCGAGCAACTATTCCTTCTCTTGCTGGATCTACACTCTCTCCTCTTTGAACTTTGTTTGTAGGTCATCCTTTTTCTGTTATGCAACTCAACGTTGCTCTATCACTTCCTTTTGTGCTTTCTTAAGGGCCAATGTGGATTTTTCTTTTTCTTCTTGTGTGTGACGAAGGCGAGCTTCAGTCACATCATCTATTTTGCAGAGTTGGGTAGGCTCATCTCCCAACTCTAGTTCTTCTGATGGTGGGGGCACAGTGGACGCTGCATGGCTGGAGTGAAGGGATTGCCATACCCCTCTCAGATCTTCTTCAAGACTTTCATACATGGTCTCTTTCTTGGATTCATTTCTCTGCAAAATATCTTCCGAGGCATCTGATACAACTACGATGATGAAGTCGAAGTCATCGAGCATGAGCATAGTCTGTAGCTTGGTCTTACTAGCTTTTGACTTCTTCCGTGATGTGGGTTTCGTGGGAGAAACCTTTCTTTTGTTAGACGACTCTATGTCATCAGGGGGATTCTATGGCGGTGTTACTTTGTCTTGCTTCTACTTGTCTTCTTCTCCATTGTTCTCTTCTTTGTCTACTTCATCATCACCTCCTTCGCTAGGTAATTTTGAAGCAGTCTCCTCTGATGTGTTGTTCATCTTATGTACCTCTTCCATCTTCTTCCTTCTGTTAGTTCCAAGTGTATCGTACCCTTCACGAGTGACCACTAGGATTGTTGGCCCTTGACAAGGTTTTGAGGATCCTTGGTCATGTTTAACCTATTTTGGGACTTCAACAGGCTATCGAAGATGGAGCACAAGTCGAAGTAGAGATCATGAGATATCGGCCCCTTTTTAGGGATTTTTGGGTTTTGGGCTTATGTAATGGGAATGGGGATGTTGGCCCATGGGTTTACCCATGTTTAGGCTCATTTTGTAATGTATAAATAGAAATCTAGGCGATGTAGGAAGAAGTTATATCTGTGTGATCGAAGGAGAGACAAGTATGTGATGCTGAGTGCTAAGTGTTGATTACTACGTGCAAGTGGTAATTGTAATTGCTTTGTGCATACTATGTGAGACTTGCAGAGCTAAGTGCAAGTAATTGTAAGAGACTATGGAAGGCTTAGTGTTGTAATATAGGGAAGAAGGATCTAGCGAGGTGCGCAGATCTCTTATCCTCTGCAGAGTAAGATATCATGGCTCAGTGCATGTAGAAGATTGACAAAAAGAAATAAAGAAGAAGAGTTGGTGGACATAGCTTCATGGTGGGGGTGAACCAAGTATATCCTGCATTGTGGTTTCTATGTGCTTTATGGTTGTCCTCTTGTCTATGTGATTGAATTCTTAGTGCATTGATGTATGCCTAGAAGGATATAATATGGTATCTTAGTGCTGAATAATGTGAATAAATGCTAGATATGATCTATGTTGGTATGCTTAGTACTTGAATTTATTGGATCTATTTAAATATTGCACTAATATGTTGTTAGGGTTTAGCTGCGCTGTAAACTAAGGATAAATATTAACGAATTGTAACTGCTAAGTGCTATGTTAAGGTGTTACAATCATAGATCTGTATCCCAACTAAGGTCCCAGACACTGGAGTCCTGCAACCACCCCTGCCTCTACCTCAGGTTAGACTTCATTTGCTTCGCAGGTGTTGCTAAAAGGGCCGATAGTTAGGGTTTTGTTGGTGTGCTATTGTAGCATTGAACCTTGGATCTTCCCCTATGCCAACAAATGGTTCCATTGTTGGGACCTGAAACTATGATTGCTAGGAACTGAAGGAAAGAAATAAAGCTCTGTGTGTAGATATGTTGCCTTAGTGCACAATATTCTACTTGACCTGTAAAGCTCTGTGTTGCACCTCTTTTTTCACCTAAATGAGCAAAAAAGAGGTGCTTACAAGCTTATTTGGGTTACCTAAGCAAGACAAAAGTAAAGGAAAGGGTTAGAAGAATAAACATAAAAGACTAAGCTAAGAATTAAACTAGGAAAGGAAAAAACAACTAAACTATTGTGCATAAGAACATAAGAAAAAGAAACAAACATGACTCATGTCACCAATGGAAAGGATTGTGTTAGTGAAAAAGAAAACACTAAAGAGAAAGGAGACTTTGGGTCCCTTCTTCCTCCAAGGGAGGTCTCTTGGACCCCCAAGATTGAGCTCTTCTTACAACTTGGAAACTTGAAAGAAATGGTGAAAGAATCCCAAGCTAACCCACTCAAAAGGTGATGTGGATTGCCCAAATGGAATGGTGCTAATATGCTCTTGATAAGAAAAGAGGTTTCCCCAAGAGAATAGCAGCAACATAACCTTGCAAATGAATTCCTTGAAAATGTAGTGCACCCATGGCCTTGTTTTATAGCACCACTTTGAGGTATTGTGCAACCAACTTTTAGTGTGAAAAGGGGTTGTTTAGGGCACCTACCAGCCACCCAGCTGGATCCAGCCAAGATTTGGATGTCAAATTGACTTGGAAGCTGAACTAGAAGTGGGTGGGAGGCCAACAAACATCATAAATGTGCCGTTCTTAGGTGTGTGTGGCTTTTAACATCCACAATCGCACATCGTGCACATGTGCGTTTTTCCTGCGTTTCTTGATGGTGCATGTGCACGCGTGCCTTGTGTAGTCATAATGCATCTTGATTTTATAACTGATTGTATAGTTTTGGACCTTTTGGAAATGCTTTTTTTTGGTAATTTTGGTCCATGGGTGGACTCATAGCTGTTTGAAGATGCTGGATTCTTGTAACCATTTGCGGACAAAATTTCAGTCATAACAGATACCCCCTGATGGATGAGGTTAGGAGCATACAGATAGCCAAAATTCATTAATGTTTCTTCTACCGAGAGTACCTTTGTAAGAAAGAGTGATAGTGAGAGTATCAAGAGTGACCCATTGGAGGGAGAAGGGAACTTGTAGGACCCAACCTTTCACAAGGTGTGGAAAATAAATTGTGTACAAATGAGGTGGGCATGCCCCATGCTCATGTCATGTAACTCAAAAAAGGGTGTTGTACAGTAACTGAAACTGTGTGTTGATGTAGACAACTACAACGCCCTCAGGGGTGGTTTTGATAAAGGCAGAGGACAGTTTTGATGAGGAACATACTCTGAACAGTAGGAAATGACACCTGTAAGAAGTATCATGGATTCTATGGGCATTGATAGCCCAGCAAAGTTCAGAGGTCTTCGGAAAATATAAAAAACAACTACAATAGTCGCAAAGTAAGACCCACAAAACATGAGAAAGTGTTGAATTCAAATGTTATGGGGGTCAACGACAGTAGAGAGAAATGATGGTTCTCCTTGTGCTGTCTGAGACTTCTCATTGTAAAGGTAATGGGAGTCAAGATACTATTTCCCTTCTGGAAACTGTGCTGATGTTGACAAAAAGGGAGACATGACTTCAAGAAGCAAAGGGTTTTGTGAAATCCACTAGGTGAGGTTAGGAACTGAGGAGGTACATGAATGAAATCAAGATGCGTGGAGACTCAGGACTGCCCTTGGTTGGGAATATATGCGAAGTATAAATGGCTGCAATCATTCAACTAGGTCAGGTTTCAGGGGGACAACAAGACATGGGATAAGTTATGCCAGAGGCGGGACAAAGTGAACAAAATCAGAGAGAAAAGGTAGGTGGCCTGTGGGATACTCGGAGTTTATGGATGATGTCAACAAGGGTAGGTGATAAGGAATGCCCCAACCAAGGGAATTATGGGTTGAATTTGCCAAAAAGGAAGAAGGTCGCCAAAGGTGACAACAAAAACTATGTAAAATGATGGAAACATGGCTTAATTACAAAAAGAATAAAGAAACCAGTGGTGATAATAATGCAGATATAGAAATGGGTGCCCTAGTGTGAGATGGCTTGGCCTGAGGATGGTGCAAGTTAGTTAAAAAATAAGTGGGGGGTTTAGGTCCCATAGGCGGGTTTCTATAGTAGGGAAATGTATGGAGGGAAATCTGAAGATGGGAAAACCAACGATGGATGAAATGGATGGTAAATGATGCTGTGAGAGTGTAGTCAAAACAAAACTGTGAGGAAGTGCCCTGGGAGTCCGCTGGGTAGGCTAGCAAAATGAGGAGAAGGAGTATGTGGTTGATTCGTGACATGATGTAAGACTATCGGGACTCCCATCCCTAAAGGTTGAAAACAAAATGAGTGTAAAAGTGACAAGGGGGGCTATGAATGGGACAACTCATGTGGGGGAGAGTGCTACTGGGTGACAGTACCCAAAATGCAATGGAGGTGACGGTACTCTAGAGCTGGATATAGGGACCCTAAAGGCAAATTTTAGAGGGTGTGATTGGAGATGCAATTGAGATTCAGAGGGAGTGATTACATGCCAGTTTTGATTAAATACCTGAAGGGGTTGCGTTGGTGTGTGATGACCAAAAACCTACACACATGAAAACCAAATACCCGACGTGAACAATATCTGAAGATAATCAAACATATAATTGTTTATTTGATAATTTTGAACATGAGCATGTGTACTTGAACGAGGTATGGAAAAATGGCGGACCGGGGGTTAAGGATGAAAAATGGCCTGGGGACTATCTTGATGTAGATGACGGGGTGCTGATCCTATGGCTGAAGACGGATCGAAAAATGGATGCTCGGAGCTCCCAGAATTGAGTCTAGAAGTCTGGAAAAATGGACTATATATAGTTGTGGGGCCTACATTACCACCTCATTTGTACTTGCTGCTATAGTTGTGAGAGAGGATTTTGCAGAGCAGATTTGAAGATTCCAGGAGTACAAGTAAGCTGATCTGAGAGGTGCTAGAGTTAGGTTAGTGGTCTCATCCTCCTGTACAATAGTTAGGTGTCAATTTTTTGGGTAGGATCGTACGGATGGTCGTACAGTGAATTTTGAGGGTTGTGGCCCCCAAGTGCATGGGCGATCGATGTCGACTCATGCATGAATGCATGGTTGTAATGGGCTCGGCCATGCAGGGGGGCACGCTATTTGTCAAAACAGGCACGCATGGTGTGCGTACCTGTCTGAAACATAGTCACACATATGTGTGCGGCTATGTTGCTGACAGTTGCGCATGAGTGCACAACTGTGTAGTGAACAGGCGTGCACCGCATGCACACCTGTGAGCTTAAAAGGCACCCATGCATGCACAGTTATGGGGTATATAGGTGCGCATGTGTGCACATCTGTGAGGAAAACAACCACGCCTTTGAGGCAAAGCTAGGGGTGAGAAAGCTTATGTTCCTCTTTCTCTCTCTCTTCTTTTTTTTGGTGAGATTTGGTGTTTTTGTGATGGCTGATCGAGTACTGTATATGTGGATGCAGGTGATCATTAGGGACGATACTGATCCATTGGAGAGAGAGGGATTGGGCCCAACTGAGGGAGGCCATGAGGGATGAGGAGTCGATGGTTCATGGTGCTTTGGTGGCATGTGGGCTACTGAAGTTTTTTTAGTGCCCACTGTTGAGGGCACAAGAGTATCTGCTGCAATTCTTGATCTCGATGTGGAGTCTGGAGTTGTAGTGTTTTATTGTGCATGGAGAGAACTTGGAATTTTCTACTGAGGAGGATGTCTATTTTCTGACTGGGCTCCCTTTTTGAGGAACCCTGCTGCCAGCTGAGCCGGTGGTAGTTGGAGAGGGGTAGTTGGCTACCCTTGCCCGAACATATTTTTTGGGAGAAGATTTTATGTTTGGGTCAGTGGTGAGGATTGGGGTGATGGATGCCCTGGTACATCGTTGCATGGCAGTGATGGTTGTGAGAGTGTATGGGTCGCTCGCGACTCAGGGTATCAGTGGTGGCTAGCTGAGGATCATGCAACGGGCACTAGGGGTGAGCATTTCGCTTGGGGCTTGATGTTGCACGCCAAGATGGTTGGATAGCTCACCAGGTGTTGAGTGGCTGATTTAGAGGATTTTTCCTTTGGATCAATCCTGGTGGATTGTTTTCTAGAGAGGGTGCCGATCTTGCGCTCGAGAGTGTTGTTAGGCCCACCAGGAGTGCGAGAGTTGCGACTGCGACGGTGGTCAACGATTTTGGTTCATCATGGGGGTGGGAAGGGTGGACACTACTTCACGACAGAGGTTGCACAAGTGTGGTGTCAGATGCCACAGATCATATTGTAGTTTCCATATAGTGGGATAGATTTTCGTGATGATCCTAAGATGATATTACCTTCGAGAGAGGTATTCGATCGTCGAGTTATGATGTGTTGTTTACTGGTTTTGTTGATTGGTTTTGTTTTTAGATAGTATAACATATGGTTGATATTTGTATGGATGTTGATGCTATCATGTGTTTATTTGTGTAGATGTGGGACCATGTGGATGAGAGGTTGAGCTGATTCAAGTGCTAGCCCACGAGGGGCCTGTGAGACCACCACGGGGAGAGTTATGAGCAGGGGAGAGGCGACGTTGAGAGGATGTTGGGGTGAGGCCCGATGGTGATGATAGAGCAGCCTAGAGGCACCGTTATGATGACCATGGGGCAGGGCCGTCACATGCTCCTCTGGTTGAGGCCGAGGGAGAATTTTAGGATTTTTACCGCCAATTAGAGGTGGTTCTACAGGGAGTGCTCGAGAGGATGTGGGTGTAGATCTAGGATGAGGGGATCCTAGAGCAGTGTATTGGGCTTCCGGCAGAGTCGCAAACCTTAATTCATAGAGCAACTATAGCCGGAGCTGCGAGGACTGGATGGTTTCCTTCGGGACTTGGGGGACCTGGAGTTGGTGGGGTACCTTCCCCAGAGGGAGGACCTAGTGCCGGAGAACTAGAGGCACCTTGAGGGCTGCTATATATGTAGTTGTGTATCTGATATATAGGCTGGTGAGCCCATTTTGTATAGTTGTGACATCCAGTTTTGTATTGGTAGGGATGAGGTGATTCACTTGCCTATGGGCGATGTACTATTTTTGTAAACACTTTATGACATGTGGACCGATATATATATATCTATATATCTATATCT
>JASDQU010010989.1:74290-89083 GCA_032191745.1 Picea mariana | reverse complement strand
TTGTTGTGTCATTTTGCAATTAAATAAAAAAAAAAAAAATTCTCTTTTTCATTTTCTTCTTGGTTTGAAGATTGTGTTGTTGCATCAGTAGCTAGGAAGAAGTCTTTTTCATAAGTTTTGTAGTGCATTTAGCACATAAGTAGCTCACAGATTGAGAGAAATTCCTTGATGTTTTTCTGCATGAAATCTTAGAAAATCCAAAAAGAAAAGAAATCCTTCTTGTTGAAAAGTTGTTGGTTTTGCATTTTTTGTAAAAGTTTTTGTTTCCAAGCATTTCTTGTTCATTTTGCTTTGAGTCTTTACACACCATCAGTTTCACTTTCATACCTTGTGACTTAAAAATCCCATTAAAAGAAACGCTAATTAAAAACGATTATACTTTTTGTTTGTAGGGTACATACACTAGCTCAGGACTAGGGCCTTGGAATAGGTTGGAAAGTAAATTCTCCAAGGCCACTCAAACCAAACATTGGAGTCTGTCATAGGGAGTGTAGAAGTCCAGTTATGGAAAGTTATCCGGGACCCCCCTCTAACACAGGGGATAAACATGAGGTCGCGTAAGGAAAGGTAGAGGAGATAACCCCTCCAAAGCTGGACCGAGCATAGTGGAGAACACATATCGAGGATTTGTTAAGGGATTCTATCGTTTGCATTTTCCATGGGGCTTTGTGGGTCTCGAATCCGTTCGAGGTCCTCAGTTGTCTTCTGGACCATTTTCTCTCGATACCCTTGACAGGTTTCGGGCTTGATACCTTGCTCATTGTTGTCTACCTGACTATCGACTGTACCCGCCCGGTGACTGTTCACATGTTGGCAAACTAGTTGCCAATCTTTTCTATGGACATACACGGGTGACTGTGGGGGTATACCACGGTACCTAGGACAGACATCGGGCCATGCTTTGCAGAGTATACCCAGAGGGTGCTTCTGTTTTTGAGTTGTACTTGCACCGGTAAGTTGCTCTAGTGTTGGTTGTTGTAACTGTTCTTCAAAATAGTTAGTGTTTGCTTGTCTTATCTCATAGGGGCTTCTTATAGTGTGTGTTACTGTTTGTTCGTGTAGAATACCTTAGCATGTCATGAATCTTCTCACACAGTGGAGGATTCAGAGCTCTGCCGGTCACGAAGGCTTCTGGGCCTGCCATCGGTTATACTGGAGCCACCCCCGCCACCATTGAGGCGGAAGCTAGACCAACAAGGGTCTTTCGAAGCAACCGGGTTTCCAACCATTGAGCCCGAACAACTCCCGGAGNCCAGTTATGGAACCAAACTCTGTTACTTCCTCTTGGAATTCTTCCATTCCCATCACCATTGCTACCACAGGAGAAGCTTCTCCTAACTTGCCTTTGTCGACGGTCTGGGCCACCATGGTCTCGGCCGCAACTATGTCGCACAGTGGACCGACCCCATCTATCATGGCGGCCACACCTCCTTACACACCTAGTGCGACAGGCCCTTTGTTTTCATACGGTATGCCTAGTTCAGGTACAAGTCCTGCACTCACTTCCTCCACTTTACAGACTTTGGGTCTGGGGGCAGGGAGCTCTAATGCTCCTCTGTAAGGTCAACTTGGGGGCATTCTTGTCCCTTTCAATGCTTTTCCTTATGCTGGAGGTCATATCTCTCCTTCGTCCCCTTCGCTTGGTGGTCCGTATCAGCAGTCCGCCGGGCAGCCTGCACACACAAGTTCATTTGGAGCTGGGAGTCAAGGAACACCTGCGCAAACTCAGTCGGTAGGTTTGTCACCATTTGTTTGGAACGGGACGTTTGGTAATAACACTTTTGCATCCGTTGCTTTCCCATCTGGGGGCACACCCATTTTTGGATAGTCTACGTCGACACAGGGTACTATTCCTGCGCTGGGGGCACATATACCAGGACCTTGGAACTCAGGACAAGGATCTGTTCCTTCCTTTGGAATGCCATTCTGGGGTAATTCTTTCCACAGTCAATGGAACCTCGGACAGATTATGCCTCTCCTCTCGAGACCGGCATGGGGTAATCCTTCCCAAAGTCCGTCAAACACGATGAATGCCCAACATCCTATGTCCTTCATGGGGAATCAACCAATGATGTCTTCTCAGATGCAAAACCCTTACGCTAGTCAGGGCCATGGTTTCTACCAGAACCCGGGCCAGCAGCCAAACTTTTCCTGGCAACCTGGTGCCAGTCAAACTTCAGGACCCTTTTATCCAGGCTATCAACAGCAACCTAAACTACCATTCTTGGCTATGTTACACTTGCCAGATTTGACTCGGTTGTTAAATGATCTTATCTGTCATGATCCACGTTGACCTCCTATGCCAACGAAGTTGCCTTCAGACATTCCAAAGTTTGAGGCCAAGCCTAACGAAGATCCAAGTGATCACGTGACTACTTTCCACCTTTGGTGTTCATCTAACTCACTAAAAGATGACTCCGTCCAGTTGCGATTGTTTCAACGCACTCTTATTGGGAGTGTCACGAAATGGTACATAGAGCTTGATCATTCATGATACTCTTCTTTTGGCGAACTAGCAATGGCCTTCCTTAACCATTTCTAGTTACCTGTGAGATACAACACCAGCATAGAATTGCTAGCCAATTTYGAGAAGACGACAACGGACCATATCTCGGATCATATCTGAGAGTGGCGATGCTGAAAGAGTCTTATCAAGGTACCCATCCCACCAGCATTCCTGCTTGAGTGGTTCCTTAAGTCTTTAGTTCCGCAGTTATCCAAAGACGTCGCAACTTYAGGGGTTTTCTCCGAGGAAGATACCATTATGAGGGCTCAACAGTTTGAGTTTATCTATTCTCAGTCTAGTTTATTGTACAACATCCTGCCGGATGCACCACAGTCAATACTGGATAAAACCAGACAGAGAGTCGGACCACATGCCGACGGTATCGTTGGTTCGACACAAACTAAGCCCGCTGAGCAATTGACAAAACAATTGCAACAGTTATCTATACAACACTCAGCGGCCAGCCAGGCTACTGCTTTGGCTACTCCTCCTACCCAAACGTTGGAAGTACACTCCATGCAGAATACTAACCCAAAGGCCAACCAGCAGCCTGAAGGGAAGAAAAAACAACGCAAGAAGGGTAAGGGGGATAAAAAACCCACTGATAATGATGGCGAGGGCACCACGGAAAAGATGAAGGTGAGGTATCCGTGAAACTTATGTGCAGAAGACCACCTGACCCATCTATGCCCTCGACTTGCGGAGGCCCAGAAGTTTGTCACATAGCAACAACAAGCCGTGTTGACTAATCCCTTTCAGCATGGGCAAAATTTAACTCAAGCCTCTACAAGTGCCAAGGGGGGCAGCCAAGAAACCTGCCCTCCCCCAAACAATTCCTCTTTCACGAACGTATATATGGTTAAAAGTGATGCTTTAATAACGACTAGAGTGCACGACTATAGTAAGCCAAGCACCTCTGAGAAGGGCAAAGAAGCCGAGATCCCATCTCTTCCTCTACAGATTTAGAAGACGTTGGGTGAAACAATGACACGCATTCCAAAGGGTGCATTTAAGAGAGCTTCTCATAATCCAAATGCAAGGGCCACCCAGAACTACTCTGTGGTGGAAGATTTATCACAAACCCCTTGTGCTATGTCTGCTTTGGAGTTCCTCCAAAGTTGCCCTGCTCAGAGGAAAGCCTTGTTGGCTGCTTTAGGCTCTACTGAGACTTGTAACCCGGGTACCATCATGTTAGATACGATTGACTTGAAACCTCGTCTGCCTTACCACGTCGCATTTCAGATAGTAGTGGCTCATCCCACGAAAACTTTTACACGGAATATCTTCTGCATGGTGGTCGACGAGGGTGCTTCGACTTGCGTTATGTCGTTAGCATGCTGGAAAGCCATTGGTCAGCCTAATTTGTCTCCATCACCTACTCTCCTCACTGTGTTCGACGGTCATTCTTTCCGACCACATGGCATCATTCCTTATTTCCCTGTGCAGTTAGGGGGAAAGACCGTGTGTGTTGAAGTAGAGGTAGTCGATGCCCCCATCGACTACAATCTCTTGTTAGGTCGTAGTTGGACTTATGCTATGCAAGTGGTGGTCGCTACAATTTTTCGAGTCTTATTGTTTCCACATGAAGGCCGGATAGTGACCATTGATCAGTTGTCCTTCTCTCGACCTGACCCAACCTTGGGGGCATCCACGGTTCCCATGATAGATAATCCTCAAGCCGGTGTCGTTAACATAGGAGTTGGTTTGTGCCCATCTTTGATGGGTACTTTCGATCACCCACCTCCTCATGGCGACGTCAAGCTTATATCGACTCACCACAAGGCTGAGATTTTTCACGTTTTGTCGTTCCGCACGACTTACTTTCAGGATCCGTGGATTCTTCCTTCCCCATCAGCCACAATGGATGAGACAGGGCACGCTGGCATGTCCATGCCCTTGTCGGCCGCTGAAGTAGTGTACTCTTTAGTCCAGCAAACTTCATCTACTCCTGATCCAACTCCCGCACAAGAGTTGGATCCACTTCTTGAGCCTATCTGGGCTCAGGGTTCTCTTGCTACCACCAATTCGTTAGACTTAGTCTTGCCTTCTGATGAAGCTGTAATCGAAGCAATGACTAGTTCGTACAAACCTTGGGAAGATCTTCATCACAGATCATATTTCCTCTCAGAGTTAAGCCAAATCGAGGCCGGAGAATTCACTATCACCATGACGGGAGATCAGCCATGTCCCATTAACCTCTTAGCTACACAGGAAATTTATGCTGAGGGAAATATGGCGACTATCACTGCCACTATACCTATCAACATCTCCCAAAACCCTCATGTCATGGAGAATGTCTTCGTCGGAGCGGATTTCTCCCCCGAAGAGATTCAGATTTACACGGATCTTTTCAAAGAATTCCACGATGTTTTTGCCTGGTCTTACGAGGCGATACCTGACATCGACCCACAAAGTGTCGATCATGGGCTACCTTTGTTGTTCTTCAAGATCGCTTTGAGACCCAAAAGAAACATCCGGCGAGACTGCATTTATGCTTTTCGATCTCGTCCGGATTAACTGAGAAAAGTAACCATTATGGAGTCTTCTTTAAGCCCTTTTTAGAATCCTTAAAGATGAAAATATTGCTGAGTGACCTTGTTTCTTCACACTCGTTAAATTGGTCCAGNCTTAGCTACACAGGAAATTTATGCTGAGGGAAATATGGCGACTATCACTGCCACTATACCTATCAACATCTCCCGAAACCCTGATGTCATGGAGAATGTCTTCGTCGGAGCGGATTTCTCCCCCGAAGAGATTCAGATTTACACGGATCTTTTCAAAGAATTCCACGACGTTTTTGCCTGGTCTTACGAGGCGATACCTGACATCGACCCACAAAGTGTCGATCATGGGCTACCTTTGTTGTTCTTCAAGATCGCTTTGAGACCCAAAAGAAACATCCGACGAGACTGCATTTATGCTTTTCGATATCGTCCGGATTAACTGAGAAAAGTAACCATTATGGAGTCTTCTTTAAGCCCTTTTTAGAATCCTTAAAGATGAAAATATTGCTGAGTGACCTTGTTTCTTCACACTCGTTAAATTGGTCCAGAAGAACGTTCCTTAAACAGGTCTCCTTTTAAGCCCTTTTCAGACCCTCTAAACATGAAAATATTGCCGAGCGATCTTGTGATCTTTCACGCTTGTTAAACTGAAATTTGAAGTCACGTCTATCCGGCGGTAGTTTACCCCTTTTTTGGTCCGGATGGTCAACTGTACGAACAAAGGAATACTCTATTGAATTTCCATTCTTTAGAAGAGTATCCTCAGGTATAATTTTATTCCTTTTTCGGGCCTAAGGGACTAAATTTACGAAAAAGAAACCCCCCCCGGAGTCCATAGTTAAGCTCTTTTCAGACTCCCTAAAATTGAAAAGATTGCCAAGTGACCTTATTCTTTCACACTCATTAAAACGGTCCAGAAGAATATTCCTGATGGAGTCCATAGTTAATCTTTTTTCAGACTCCTTAAAATTGAAAAAATAGCCGAGTGATATTGTCCTTGTCACACTCATTAAAATGGTTTTGAATTGACGTCTAGTCGGTGCTAGTTTACCCCTTTTTCGAACCAACTAGACTATTGTCGAAAAAGGTACCCCAATGAAGTTTCCTTTTATTCTTTTTCAGACTCTCTAAATATGAAAAACACCGAGCTTCCCTTCTTTGGGCTCATTAAAATTACATCGAAGGACGTTACCATTGTGTGGTCTATCAACCGCATTTGCATCCTTTACCCATCAGCCTAGTAACAGTTTTCTTTTGCGTCTTAACACCTTTGGCCACAGGAGGATTTTTCCCGAGTATCATTTCCCTAGAACATCAGTCTTGTCCTTGTGCCTTGAGCTTGTATGTTTGCTATACTTGTTCCTCCACTGTAACGTAATATTCTTTTATTCTTTTTCAAAATAATCAAAAAGAACAAAAAAATCAAATATACCCCAAAAAGAGGATGGGAAAAGTATTTTCTTTATTGGCAGCATTATGAGTCGCCCTTGGATAAAGCACATCTGTCCATTTGATTCATTAGACTTTGGGATGTAGTATGACCTTAGGAAGCTTTGCTCGCTATATTGAGTTGTGTCCTCCACCATTTGGTTACTCTTCCAAACATATGGAGAGTTTGCGTTGCCTCCTGCTTCATAGACTTATGATTAACAGATATGTTTCCTGAGTCTTATCACTTGTCGTGCTATTTTCCAAGGGAATTTTATCACTTAGCCTGAGTCAACCCCTCTGCAATATGTCTCTTGTCCGCATACCCGGCCATCCTGAACGTCCAATCRAGTCTTTGTTTGAAATCACTCAAGCCTTCAGTCCGATCATCAAGATTATCAAGTCCATAACCGACGAGCCGTCGAAGACCTCTGGGTAGTGCAGTCGTACACTCATATTACACTCCTACCCAAGTTTTAGAAGACTTTGAAGTTGTTGGTCGAGCTCTGAAGTATAGCCATCAGGCCGAATCAACTTCTGGGAGATGGATACTTTCTATGTATATCTTTCTGATTTTGAGATGTAGCTCCGTTGTGTATTTTTCGTGGCTACTCTTTATAGTTCTTTGACATGGATCTACAGTGTATTTGATTGGTAACCATGATTCTATTTTATCCCGAGCATGGGTATGCTCGCCTCGGTGAGACATTTGATATTTGTTGCAGATGGCACCTCCTGATTCCTGATTCCCGGGCTCACTCATTCAGCATATTAGTACAGATTGGTAAAGAATTGGTAATGTATTTCAGCCATCAGATGCTCTTCTGACCTCACACATTAGGGGTCATCTGTTATAACCCTAAATTGCACCTCACATGCTTACCTGGCATCAGGCCAAGTCATATCTCTTCCTTTCCAAAGCCATGCTGAATAAACTCTTGAAAAACCTCTTAAATTAAGTAACCCGCACCCTAACCCATTACTGGGCGCGTTGGAACACTGGCAGACCTTATACTGCACGCATTGGAAGCCTGGCTGGCCCAATACAACCCGCGTTTACCTAACAAAGCACAAAAACATGAAAGTTTTCGATGGAACGAAAAGCTTTGGGTCAGTTAACTGGAACTCCCATCCATGCATGGCCGAGAGTTCATCCAAAACCCTAGCTCCTTCTAGCCTATAAAAGAAGGGGTAGGGGTACTATTTGGAGGAGGAAAATCATAGCAAAGAAACTCTGCCTAATTGCCGAATCCATTTTGTCTCAACCCTTTAGCCTTTCCTCAAGCTTTAGGAGAATTCAAGCAAAGCAGTTGGAGGACAAAGAAGAGGAGGAGCCCAGGATCGGGATCAAGTAACGGTGACCGATCTCTATTATTATTGTAAGTTGATTCATCTTGAGATTAATAAAGAATAATTTTCCCGTCCCAATGCACGAGTTTTATATGTTTTATTCGATTTATGCTTAATCTCTAACACTCTAGTAGAACAATAGAATGCATGAGTAGTGTTTTGTCTTGATTGCAGGATCGTCTTTGGAAGGAGCAACAGAGGAAAGAGGATAAAGCGCAACGGAGGATCTACACCAAACGTCGATAAAAAAGGTTAGTAGGTTCTTTCCATGTTTGCATGTGAAAAAGGGTTTTAGGTTTAGGGTAGAAGGTTAAAAGTAATTTCTTAAGGGTCATGATCTGCATGCGAGTTTAAGCCCTAGCTTGTTAGTCCGTAGGGTATAATTTCCCCACAACAGGGTCCACAGTAATTCCCATTGGGAAACTATGAACCCAAGAAGGTGCCCAACAGTGACGCAGAATATGCATTTGAGGGGGTTCAAGTGGATATTGTACTGACGACACCTGTGGAAGATTATTCGTAGATCATTGAGATGTTGAGTGACTTTCTTAGATCAGGTGGTGAGGCCGTCTAAGTATGCAAGGATGATATGAGCTAGATCGTGAAAAAAATATGTCATGGCCCATTGGAAAGTGGCACCGACATTCTTGAGGCTGAATGGCATGACACGATACGCAAAGGTGCCCCAAGGGGTCGTGAATGCGGTTTTGTATTGATCGACGGGGTGAATTTGGATTTGGTTGTAACCAGAGAAACCGTCCATGAAGGACAAAGCCTCGTGACCTACGCAATCATCGATTATTTGGTCGATGAAGGGTGTTGGAAAGTTGTCTTTGGGATAGGCGTGATTGAGGTTGCGAAAGTCTGTACAGACACGGATAGTGCCCTATTTTTTTTTAATAGGGACAGGGTTGGAGACCCATGACGTATAGGCTATAGGGTAAATGAACTCTACAATGCATAGTTTGTCAATCTTGACTTTGACAACCGCTGCTTTGGATAGGTGTAACGGTCACTATTTTTGGCGGACGAGTGTGATATCAGGCCAGGTGTATATGCGATGTTCGACAATAGAAGGATCAAGGCTAGGCATCTCTGTGTATGATTAGGAGAAAATGTCCCGATATTCCTGGAAGAGGGCTTTGTAGGTGGTGATTTCTTCTGGAGAACATGTAGCGCCAATGGTGATTTCCTCTAGTATTCTAGATTTTATGGAAATATCTGTTTTGATGGTTGGGGATATATTGGCCATATTTCCTTCCTTGAAAGTGTCAGGGCCAGGGATAGGCTTATTGAACCAATCTATATGCCCTGATGGGAGAAAATATTTGGTTTCGACTGCGTATATGGGGTGTTTGTTAGGAGGCGTGAAGGCTTCCTATGAAAGAAAGAGCACTATGTGGTGGAGTGCGTCCCATGGACAATCAGGGGTAGTTAACTCCTCGAGGATATCTTCATCACAATGAAACTGGCGTGAATATAGGGGATCGAGAGGAGTGATCTTGGTGACTGTCACTGTGGCACTATCTTCTTTTGATAAAGATGTAGGGGGATTGATGGAGGGTGATTGCGATGATTTGCTCAACATAAACCAAATATCCAGATATTGTGGGTTAAAAATGGTAGTCGGGCGTAGAATGTTCGTGGGGAACTGAATTGGAGAATTGGGGGGATTTGGGGCTAACTCCTCATATAAATCATCTAGGAACCAAGGGGGAGAAGGGAGTGCCTCATGTTCTGATGGGAAGATATGAAACATATCAATCGATGGGGTAAGGGTATTTATCGCGTCTGTTGGAGGAGGGGGGTATGATTTTGAATAGGGGCCAGTGGATGACGTCTGTATTCAATGATCATAGGACATTGATATGTGAAATGGTCAAGTGATTTGCATAGAGAGCAAGGGCATATCATGTGTTCGTTGAMTGAGGTTGTGACATAATGGATGTCAATGACAGGAGTTGAGGTGGTTATTTGTGGAAATCTCTATCAGACAATTGTTAGTGTCTATCGGAATTGAGGTAGCACTAGACAATTGTGTGTGTAATGTCCATATTCTGAATAGATGGCGCATGCGAATTTGGTTCACAGTCCTTTGTTACTTGTGTTTTGTGAGATAGCGACAATATTGGATGAAGCGATGAGCGATGGTGGTGCTTGAGGGAGTTGGATGAGATTACGTAATTTAAGGAGAGATGGGCATTTGTTGGTGGGGTTTCTGACTTTCTCGCATAGTGCACAAGGAGGTTGGACATGAGGGGGAAGGGGAGTTCTGGGTTCCTTCTTCTTTTGCCTGCCCCCATATGTAGCAGGGGGGTTAGTGAGTGGGGGTGTAGGGGGTATGGTGGGAGTGAGTATGCGAATCTGCATTGGGATTCCTTCTATTTGGGGAGGGAGGGATGGTTGAGGAACCCTTTCAGGTGGATGTAAATACCAAACTGGGATTGCCAGCACCATATTAGGAAGGGTAAGCGTTGCAGTGACCTGGAAAGCTTGTATACATGGTGGGGGGTAAAAGAAAGGGATTTGGGTAAGGTCTTGGGGGATGGTTTCCCAAATCAGTATCTAGCCCTGGGGAAGATCAAGGATAGGTCGAGCTGAACTAGTTCTAGGGGATTCCTGAGGGAGAAGTTCTGTGACTAGTGGGATGTTAGGGATGAAAGAGGCCTCGGTGGAAGGGAGGTTAGTTTCAGTTGTTGTTCTATTGGAGGATACAACACATACTTGTGCAGAGGGATGGAGGAGCGGTGGTGCTCCATGGTAGGTCCCTAACAAGGATGGGTCTTTGAAGATTTTGGGGCCCATCTCAATGAGTGGATAGGCATCGGGATTAGTGTGGATAAAAGGGAGGATGTTATTGATGTTGGATGAGGGGTTAGGCTCGTAATGTGATACTTGATCGATGGTAATGATATTTCCATTATGGGGAAACATCATGGTTCAAAATACAGAAGAGGTGATGACCTTCATAGCATACATGTAGCTACGACCAAACAAGATATTGTAGTCGAGCGGGGTGTCGATAACCTCAATGTTAATTAGAATTTTTTTCCCCCCGAGCTTGACGGGGACATTTTGAAAGAGTCGTTTGGGGGATGAGGGTCTGTCATTGTAGGCTCTTAAGGTAATGGCAGATGGTATGAGTTTGGGGGAACCAAGTTTCTGCCATACGGATTTGGACATAATACAGGTGGATGCACCTTCATCAATGATGTATCGGTGAATTGTAATGTTACAAATTTTTACAGGGATTTGAAAAGCGATAAGAGCAAGGAGGCGAGGTTCTCCGCTGTTGAGGTCAAATGTGATGAGTTGAGTATCGACCAGGTTGACTGCTCCCATGGAGGAAAGTAAGGACTTCCACTAGGTGGGACAAGTTTGAAGGACCTCTAAGACTGACATGGCAACTGGGGATTGTGTCAAGTCATCGAACAAACTGTAATTATGAGCTACCCTAGATTGAGGATTGTGGACATTCTTACATAATGGGATGCGAGGAATACGAAGGGAGGTTTCAGTATTAGGGCAAGGAATTATGAGAGGGGGTCTTGTTGTGACTAGAATTGCTTTCAAGGTAGTGGGAACAGATTCAGGGGGTGTTCTATACTGACAACTACATGTTTGCAGAAGGACTTCTTTCTCACTGGTAAGGAGGATAGTGCGATCGACAGAGGTGCCCATATTGGGATACTGTCCCAACTATGGTGGGTTAGGTTGCATGTCTAGTTGGGTATTTATGACCACTTGGTGTGGGATGGGGTTTTGTAGTATAGTTGGGGGTGGTTGTTGTACATATGGTTGTGGGGCCTGCTGAGGTGCAGGCGGTGTTGGGGGACGTGGTCCATTAACAAAATCTTTCATCTGTTTAAAGTCAGCAATTTGGGGGAAATGGTGAGTATAGTGACCAAACTCACTGCAAAGGGAACAAGGGAAGGTGGTCCTAACATTGTTGTTGTTCCTTCCCCAATGTTTGTTGTTATTGCCCCCTTGGGGGTTTTGGTTCCCCTGGTTTTGGTTTCCCCTGGAANGGTTTTGTAGTATAGTTGGGGGTGGTTGTTGTACATATGGTTGTGGGGCCTGCTGAGGTGCAGGCGGTGTTGGGGGACGTGGTCCATTAACAAAATCTTTCATCTGTTTAAAGTCAGTGATTTGGGGGAAATGGTGAGTATAGTGACCAAACTCACTGCAAAGGGAACAAGGGAAGGTGGTCCTAACATTGTTGTTGTTCCTTCCCCAATGTTTGTTGTTATTGCCCCCTTGGGGGTTTTGGTTCCCCTGGTTTTGGTTTCCCCTGGAAGATTGGTTCTGCTGGGGTTGGTTCTAGTTTCCTCCTGGTCCTGGATTATTATTGTTCCAATTTTTTCCTTTCTTTCTGGTATTGTTCGATTGATGGGGTGGATTTGTCGTGTTCAGCTGTTCAAAATTTTGATATTGCTGAATGGGAGAGGGTTGAACAAAATTAACCCCAATGTGTGGTGGAGCCATAGGCTGTGGGGGGGCAGAAAATGGAAAGTATAGATTATGTTTAGGCGATGCTCCATAAGGTACATAGGAAGGCATGGCACTTTCACTAGTGCTTAGGGTATAGGTCGGGGTAGAGGAAGTACCGACACTTGGTTGGATAGGTGGGTGGTTTAGGGGTTCCGGTGGGGGTCCACTTATGGGTGGAGTCAGGGAAATAGGGTATGGTTGTTGATAAGGCGGAGAAGGATAATAAGGGATTCCTCCATATGCCGACATATATTGAGGTGAACCATACATGGGTGGTTGTTAAGGTAGTGTGTTGTGGTGTGTAGTGTTACCAATCAATTCGTCTGCTGAGTGAGACATCCCAGGTTTGTCTTGGCCAAATGGCATGGGTTTTGGGGTGTCTGGGAGTACTATGTATAGGTATCCAGACTGGGCGTAGATGAGTTCAAACTATTGGGTCTTGCTAATGGCTTCTTCTTCGGTCTGGGGGAAGGTGGTGACCACATCTTTGGCAAGGAGGGAAATAAGTGATTTGAGGAACCAATTGAGACATTGTTGGGGGCTAGTGTCAGCTTTGCAGAGGCTACGTCACCGACGCCATTCGTGGATGTGGTCGACAATATGTGTAGAGGCGGTTTGTTTGAAATTTGAGAGTAGTTCAAGGCCATTTTCATGACGAATTGGTAATTGAAAGAAGGTAAAAAATGATTTGGCCAAGGATTCAAAAGTCACGTGGGACCCGTATTTTTCTTCGACATACCATTTGGCAGATGGGCTAGTGAGTGTACATTGAAATAACCTTAATCGGATGGAATCGTCCATGATGTTGTTCGAAGAACACCATAGGTGAAATGTCATGATATGGTTGGCAAGATCATCTCCTACTTTTCCTTCAAACTTGGGGATGTCTGAAGGGAGTTTGGTAGGCATTGTAGGCCATGTGGGTTTGTGCAATATGGGATCATTGGTGAGTTTAGTCAGATATAGTATGTTGAGGGAGGCTAAATATGGCATGGGGGGGGTGGCGTAGGATTAGTTCTGTCCATAGTGTGAGTGTTCTGAGTACCTGACCCTTGAAGGGGGCTAGGTGGGTTTGTACTTCCCCCTTGAGAGGAAGTTGGCCCCCTGCTTCCATGTAAAGGAGAGCGAGTGGAAGGTGGACCTTGGGAATTGGACCCAAGTAAGGTGGAACCAAGCAAAGCTGATCCCAAGACAATGGCACTCACATAAGTGTGAGAAGGTGGAGCCAATGAGTTGGCAAGACTAGGAACTCCCCCTAGAATAGGAGGGAGGTTTAGCAAGCATCTAGAATGACAGGGGTTCTTTGGGTCCCCTATGATGTCTGACTAGCTGAGTGAATGTGTGTGAATGGTGGTGAGAGAAATAAATAAACAAGGGCCTTTGCTGCAATTTTTGAACTTTACATGATATATATCCAAATCAAATGTAATCAGAAGTGCATCATACATATTTTTTTTTTATAAAGAAGCATATATGTGGATAGGTGAATTTTGTCTGTGTGGGGGAACAAAGAAAACAAATGCTCATGTCCTAAAAGACGTAATGTCCTTCCTCTCAAAATAGCACTGGACCTTCCAATAACACTCGACAGTGGGGTCTGAAGCCACTGGAAGAGAAACTAGTGAAGGATGAAGCAATCAGTTATAATGAGGGGTAGAGGGGCATGTCCTGAAAGAACTGGTGATATTTCCCAATAGCCACACAAAATCCGATCAAGGTGCGATTGCAGCCCACAATTTCCACCTGGGTAGATGTCCTAAAATTTGGTCACTAGGTACCTCGGTCAAAGTGCGACATTTAGATTTTCAACCTCAGAAATGGGTCATGGGATGGATCCTATCCAAGAGGTGGGCACCTCAAGGGGGGATGCACAGAACAACTAGACCTCAACTTTAAACCCTTCACAGGTATCTCCCTCCCTTATGGTGTTAGGAACACTTGAATTGGAGGATTTAAAGCTCCCTATTTGACAACTTCTATTGTTTTGAAAATGTGAGAACCAGATAACGGGGAGTTATTTGGATGCCTATCCCCAAAATCCTACCTAGACTAAAAGATTTATTTTGGCACCTCCTGTGGAGGAAAACTTGGTGAGTTTTTAGAAAAAATTTAGATGTGGTTGTTCGAGAGATTGGGGGTGTGAGCCAATCTCGTTGAAATTAAGTGGGAGTGGACAGTTTCGTCAAGAAAATGGGTGGGGTGTTTCAGAATCCCTTTGGAGGAAACTTACTTCAACCTCCACGTTTCAAGAAGAAGACTATGTGAGTGAGAAATGACTTTTGTGTGTGAATGAGTGAAAGTGTGCCAATTTTTCAATGAATTAGGTGTCCCCTTGTTGCATGTGGACTTCGCTTGGTCCTTACAAGTCTTTGATTACCTATTTAACTAAATGTCATTGGTACAACCTTGCAGAATTCAAAAGTCCCTAGGAAGCTAGCATGTGGACATGTGGGTCCTTTACTATTCCTTTAACTCCCTAATGTGATTTAATCTAAGAAATCTTTGAAACTA
>JASDQU010010989.1:43763-72772 GCA_032191745.1 Picea mariana | reverse complement strand
TGTGTCCAACAAATTGCTCAAATGGAATGGTGATAATATGATCTTGATAAGAAAAGAGGTTTCCCCAAGAGAATAGCAACAACATAACCTTGCAAATGAATTCCTTGAAAATGTAGTGCACCCATGGCCTTGTTTTATAGCACCACTTTGATGTATGGTGCAACCAACTTTTAGTGTGAAAATAGGTTGTTTAGGGAACCTTTAGGTCTTTGATCAACCACCCAGCTGGATCCAGCTGAGATTTGGATGTCAAATCGACTTGGAAGCCGAACCAGAAGTGGGTGGGAGGTCAACCAACATCGTAAATGTATCGTTCTTAGGTGTGCACAACTTTTAACATCCACAGTCGCGTATCGTGTGCATGTGCACTTTTCCTGCATTTCTTGATGGCGCATGTGCATGCACGCCTTGTGTAGTCATAGCGCATCTTGATTTTATTACTGGTTGTATAGTTTTGGACCTTTTGGAAATGKTTTTTTTTGGTAATTTTGGTCCATGGGTGGACTCATAGTTGTTTGAAGATGTTGGATTCCTGTAACCATTTGTGGACAAAATTTCAGTGATAACACTCTGTGATAAGAAGAGAAGTCAGATCTGAAGAAAATAGGTAAGATCTCGAAGCTTTGTGTTCTRATAAAGGTAAGAATAATGAAAAGTTTTAGATCTAGAAGCTTTAAAAGTAAGAATAGTGAAAAGTTTTAGATCTGGAAGCTTTGTGCTCTGCTAAAAGTAAGATTAGTGGAAATTTTTGTTTCAAGAGTATGGATCTAGGTATGTTTGATAAATTTTACCCTAGTTTGAAAAATAGGGCACAACTAGAAGAGAGAAGGTTTTCTATGAGTATATTTGATAGAAATAATGAAAGATATGTTATTCCTATGCATAGAAAGAATGTTTGGACTAACAAATGGATGCAGAATCCCAGAAAGAATTTTTTGCAGGTTAGCTATTATGATCCTAGTGTGCAGTATAGGAAAGGTTGGGGATCATTTAAGAAAAAAAGAGGATTAACCCTTTGTTACAGTTGCAGAAGACTAAGACATCTTGCTAAGGAATGCCCTGGAAGAAGACCTAGTTGCCTTTGTTGTAAAGTTATGGACCATGATGTTTTATATTTCCCTATAATGATTGCTAAGATTGACAAAATGAATATGAGACAAGAAAACCTTGAGGAAGGTCACGAAACTGAGACCATTGCAGAACCCCAAAAAAAATCAGAGATTGCACTACTATAAATAAAAGAAACCCTAAATGATCACAGAGATATCGACTTATTAGAGATCTTCAAAGAAAAAGAATGCATAAAAGCAAGAATATGAGACTTCGACATAGACTATGTTCTAGATGAGGAAACACAGGTAAATATCAAGACATAAGTAACTTGGGAATCTTTAGGAAAGCCTGATACGATTCCTTCATTGGGAGGAATAGGATTATTCAGAGGAAAGTTGATAACCCTATGTGGAAGACTCACCCAGGTATCTATGAGTGCTCATGGAGCTTCGACAAAGGAATTTTTTGAGGTTGTTAGATTCATTGAGAACAATGCTCCATTTACTATGTTATTAGGAAAAACCTAGATCAAGAAAGATCAGACCAGAAGAAAAGAAGAGGAGGTCCTAGAACAGAAAAAGTAGGAATTAAAATATTTCATGACTAGGAGGATAGATCACTTGATTGAAGAACAAGAGAACAGATCGAAGCTACTTAGAACCAGAAACTTGGATCATGAAGTTGAAAGGACACAAGAAGATTCACAGACAAGTAGAGCACCTACCCAAGATAGAGAAGCAGTATTAATCTCTAATCCTATGAAAGAATCTCAATAGCGTGAAGCTGCTATGCCAAAAGAAGACAAGAATTAGAATGGAAAGAGGAATACTGAGACGAAGATCAACGGGAAGAAGGCTAGAAAACTCATTAAGAAGAGATCAAAGGTCAAAAAGTTATAGAAGGGCCCAGAGGGAACTTCACGGAAGGAAGATTTGCAAAATTGGAACTTGTTGGGATATCAGAACAACGCCCCATGGCACTTCTCCATGGCAAAGAGATATGAACATTGGAAGCATTATAACCATTGAACTGATGTTCCATAATGGTTAGAACAACAATTATGACCAAAAATCTTGCCATTGGACCTTGGGACCACGCCGCAATGGACATAACTACATTGATGGAAAAATTCTTATCTATTGGAGAGTTCCGTTAGATCATGTCTACTTAGTCCATCGACTGTTGCACCGAGAACAATTTTGTGAATTATATCAGAGCTAACAAAAGAACCCATTACTACCATGCTATGCTTAGTAAGATCGACACCAATTCTATTTCTTTGAGCACTCATCCATCCACTTGAGTTTTTCGATTGAGAGCATGCATGTCGGATGAGCTCAACGTTGTGGAGAAGTCAATTGAGGAAGTTTTAATTGATATAATGGCCGAGAGAGAAATTTCCATAGGATTTCAAGCTTCATCGACATGACAAGTGCAATCCTCTCTGTTGATTTCTCGCAGATCCATACCATCCTGACCAGAAGTAGAGAAGAGAACCAATCATAGAGATGATATAGAAAATGTGAAGTTAATCCTGACCATCTTACCCGACTACATCTCGCCTTTGGCTGGTGTGGTGAGTCGTGACAGTGTCCCGAAGGACTTTGATTACACCATGGTTATTGCGTACCTCCCGAAGGGGATATGTGCAGTCAGAATGCAACAAGATAAGATCACGACGTTGAAGTTCAACGGCTTCAACCTAGGTGACTGCAATAATTACAACATGCTTTCTCCTTACAAGTATCTGACTAAGATGAAGGGGAAGAACTCAAAAATAATCCCCCAACCATGGACTATGAACCTCACACAGTCGACCCTTTTGAATGTGATGAAGATCCCACACTTTGGAAGGCACCGCGAGGTTAACGCGTGTGTTAAGCTCCTACTCTCATGTTACCATGGTGGCTACCTATGGCTATATAGACACATCACAGTTGATCCGACGTTGATCCATAAGATCACCAGATTGAGCATGCAGGGACCCGAACTGCAAGACTTCTTCCCAGGGAAGGCTTCCGACCACACCCGGGCATAGAGAATTGAGGACACTTATGACGATGTAGAAAAGGGAACGTGAGGCTACAAGGTAGCTTCCATCCAGAATGGCACAATGCACCTGGCCTGCTAGTTGATCATAGTGAAGCTAGTGAGGAAGAATCGACCTACACAAGTCACAGGATTCGTTGTTGACCTAGCCGAGAAATGTGTAGAAGGACTCTAGATGATCTGGGCAAAGTACTTGTTCAACCAACTAGAATTAGACTGCCTTGAAGTTCAGGATCAGGGCTATAAGTTCCACTTTAGCTGGCTCCTGATCCTCATTACATTTACTTCTTGGGAAATGATGGAAGGTGCAACCTTCCCGGACATCGAACCATTCGAGCCACTTGCTGAAAAGTTCACCACGCTTTGGTACTCGAGCGATATGGGAAAACAATGGTAGTCGAATGTGGTATTTCATACCTATTATCTCCAACTAAATAGGGCTATTGAAGTTGTCCCTCACATGATTTTGAACACCCTGCATCGGTTCCAACCCCTCATGAAGTTCCACATAAATCGACACTTCATTTATATCATCGTGCGCACAGATGAGAACAAATAATAGCTTCAATTGTACTACAATACCATAGAGGAGGACCTTGAAGAGATCACCAAGGAATGGGCTACATAACTCCTCATCCCTGTAGACCCCGCAAAAATTTCAGAACTTGAACTAATCGACAGCCCTAAGATCACTCATGAAGAAAAGGTTCTTCTTGGACCTAGTAGAAGGAAGAAGACCAAAGAGGTCCAAAAATTGAGCAGCGCATCGGAAGTAACTACTTCAGTATCACTTGGACGAGGGGGTGATGATGAGGTAGAAGAAACAAATGAAAAAGAGGACCAACATAAGCAAGGTGAAGTAACATCGCCTAGGGACCCTGCTGATGAGGCTGATCCCTTGAAGAAAAGGAAGGTTTCTCCCATGAAAACCACTTCTCGAAAGATATACAGAGACCACCTTGACTAATATGCAGACTATTCTCACTATGGATGACTTCGACTTTATCATCGCAGCTATAGTAGATGCCTCATAGGACATCTTGCAGAAACATGAAGCAAAGCAGGAGGAGATGTATGATAGAATCGAGGTTGAAATTAGAGGGGTACAACAAGCCCTTCAATCTAGCCACATAGTATCCACTGTGCCCCCACCATCAGAAGCACTTGAGATGGGAGATGAGCCTAGCCAACTCCACAGACTAGCTGATGTGATTGAAGCTCACCTTCGTCACACACATGAAGAAACCAAACAAGCCACAAAGGCCCTAAAGCAAGTACAAAAAATAGTCATAGAGCAATGTTGAGTTGCAAAGCAAGAGAAGGTTTCCCTCCAAACTAAGTTTGAAGAAGAGAAAGTGCAGATCCAACAAGAGAAAGAGTAGTTTCTTGTAGAGCAGGTGGGAATAAAAGAAGCAGTCAACAGATCACTTCACTCTGTGACAGGATTAGAGAAAAAGGAGGAAGACCCAGTGGAACATCAAGTACAACAGCCTTTGGAAGCTATCCAACAACTTCAATAGATAATCATAGACCTCGAGCTACGAATAGTGCCAAGTACCCCATAGGATGTGTGATATCAAAGAGAAGCCACTACTTGGAGTGGAGTTGAGAGGATCAGAGCATTCACTCTGGAATGAAAAAAGCTAAGTGCTCACAACGCACAAAATTATGAGTGACTAACTGAAGATACTGAGCTGAAGGTACTGGAGTCACAACTCTAGGAGGCAAGGAAGCAAGCAAAAAAAATAAAGGTGCAGTTGAAGCTCCTGTCAGCAGTTGAAAGGATGAATCAATCCCAAGAACAGTGCACTTCTCAACAACAGGTCCACACCATTCATAGAAAAGTCATGGAAGTGACTTAAAGGCTCCAACCAGTCCAGGACGAAGCTTGCCAATTTTTTGAGGAGATTTAAGGTAGAGGTGTAGAGTTGGAACAAGTAGTTCCTGCAGTGAAACAACATTTAGAGGGACATGTCAACGAAGTAGTCATCCAAGAGTTCGCCAAGCAGGAGGCCATGGCGTAGCAACATGTCGAAGTAGCTCGAGGATTTTGAAGCACAACTACCTAGACTAGAGTGACTCGAGATGAGTCACAAGTGAGTATTGGGGGTATGTTGGCCCTTGACCAAGTTTTGAGGATCCTTGGTCATGTTTGACCTATTTTGGGACTTCGAAAGGCTGTCAAAGATGGAGCGCAAGTCGAAGCAGATATCGCGAGATCTCATCCCCTTTTTAGGGATTTTTGGGTTTTAGGCTTATGTAACAGGAATGGGGATGTCGGCCCATGGGTTTACCCATGTTTAGGCCCATTTTGTAATGTATAAATAGAAAGCTAGGTGATGTAGGAAGAAGTTCGATCTGTGTGATTGAAGGAGAGACAAATATGTGATGCTGAGTGATAAGTGTTAATTACTAGGTGCAAATGGTAATTGTAATTTCTTTGTGCATACTATGTGAGACTTGCAGAGCTAAGTGCAAGTGATTGTAAGAGACTGTGGAAGGATTTGTGATGTAATATAGAGGAGGATCTAGCGAGGTGAGAAGATCTCTTGTCCTTTGCAGAGTAAGATATCATGGATCTGTGCATGTAGAATATTGATAGAAAGAAATAAAGAAGAAGAGTTGGTGGACGTAGCCCCAGGGTGGGGGTGAACCATGTATATCCTACGTTGTGGTTGCTATGTGATTTATGGTTGTCCTCTTGTCTATGTGATTGAATGCTTAGTGCACTGATGTATGCCTAGAAGGATATAACATGGTAGATTAGTGCTAAATAATGTGAATAAATGCTAGATCTGATCTATGTTGGTATGCTTAATACTTGAATTTATTGGATCTATATAAATATTTCACTGATATGTTGTTAGGGTTTAGCTGCACTGTAACCCTTTTTCGGTCTCGTTGGACTATTGTACAAAAAAGGAACTGAGAGAGTTATCTTTTGAGTGTTTTTCCAAACTCTATAATCTTGAAAAAGCTTCGAGTTTACTATCTCTGGACTCATTAAACAAACATTGATAGACCCGTAATGGGACCGAACCACTCCTTCCTAGGGTTCGTTAAAAATACTCCGAGGGACTCGTCTGAAGGATGAGCTTATATCAACAAGCATATGTGATCCTCTTCAAGCTTGCATAAAAATAAAGAGGTGCTTGCCAGAAATGGTGGGGGAAAATTTGGGAAAGGGATATGTTTCATCTTTGAATTGATTGGCAGTAAGTGTCGCTCTTGAACATGACACCCCCTATTCATCATTTGAAGCCGGTTTGGGAAATCCATTTGTCTCTCATTCGATTTAATAACAAGGTCTTTCTATGTGTCGTCTTGGAGTCAATGCTGTCGAATCATTGGTCGTGTCATTCATATGTTCAAGAGCAGTCCGTCTGAAACCTCTATTTGAGTCGGCCATCTGCAGTTACCCTTTCACTCCATGTCGGCCTTCCCTGTGTCCAAAGTCCAATTGCAACATACTCTGTTTCACTTTCAAACTCTGTTACTCATTTCATGTCACTAATGGGGGATACATCAAGGCCCTCCTATGACGAGTCTTGTTCCGTCGACATCAGCACATTATCCGGGATTAAGACTTAGAAATCATTCAGTACCTTGGAGCTTGCATGCCTCAATGGCAAGTTCCTCACTTTCGACAGTGGGTTTACATCATTGGCCCTTGATCGAAAGATTCCATTGATTGTTTGACATCAACTCATTTATTCACAGTCGATGGATTGTACTATAGTACCTTGGGGGTCATTGACATCAATGGTGATTTCCCTCGCACTTGTTAACGGTTACATCATTGACCGGTAATCACATGGTTTCTACCATGTTCGACTTCGACACATGTAATCACATGGTTAGATTCATACTTTGGGCGATGAGATTGAAGACCTTGGATATTGTCTTTATGATCCAGGTTGCGATGGAGTATATATAATTTGCGACACATAGATCCACTATGTATGTTTCGTGGCTATGTCGTCTTGATTAAAAATTTGTCGCACAAATCCACAGTTTATTCAGGTGGTTGTGCTATATTATGACTGCATGGATCCACAATGTATGATTGGTGGCCATGACCTTTGTTTATTATGTCATCAATCTATGATCTGAGTATGGGAATGCCTACCTCAGAAAGGCATACATATGATATTCTGTCGATGCTTGGATGTTTGCAGGTTTCCGATTAGATGTGTTCTTGGTTCTGGACACACACATGTAGCTTACAAAGTCTATCGACTGTCACTGATTCCACTCTTAGACTTTGGGGGGAATTCTGTTATCCACAATTTTGGTCATCGTGATGATGTCATGATGATGGAAAATCAAGCTCTTCACTAAGGACATTTTCCTGAGAACAGTTACACTTGTCTGCTTCCAGAAATCACATTTTAAAGAGAGTTCGCAGGCTACCTATATAGCTGTCTGCGAGAATTCCTGATTCTCGCAGGCTGCATTAAGCTGGAGTGCGAGAAGTTCACACTGTACCTCATTGCAGGGTGCGAACATGCTTTTAAAGAGGAAAAAGATAAAAATATTGAACCTTCTAGAAGGGAATCTTCTAGAAGAATGAGTTGGCTTTCGAATGGTTGGAAAAGTACTGGATTTCCTGATATCTTGGGATCATTCCCTATCCAAGTAACTAATATATCTTCTCCTATATATTGAGGAGATTGCTCATGGAAAAGGTTAGAAGAAAACTAGAAAGAGATTGATTGGAGAATTAGTGCAAGACTATATGGAGGACTGATGCTACARCATCTAGAGACAACAACAAGGTCATCACAAGTGGTTGATTTTCTTTATGCATGAGCAAGTGTGTGTGTCAGAGCTAGGAGCCATCGAAAGGAGACCTATGACATCAAGGCTCAGGTTGTAAGTTTYACTTTCAAGTAATTCAATACAGTAATATGTCCCTTTCCCATAAAGATGATATCACTTTTGTACATAACTCCTTGATCATATGTATAGACTAGCTATTGAATATATTAATCTACCTTTACTTCGATTGGTTTGTACTGTTGTGATCTGAACGGTGCAAGAGAATTGGAGCGAAGCTTGGAACAACAGAGACCTAAGGAAAGCATTCATAAGGTATGTCCATAATCCTTACCTCTTAGTTCATTCAATAGACTAGATCTAGGGAAAGTGTATTATTCTGTCTTGTTTTGTTCTAGATTCAGGTGGATCTAGGGAGATCGGTTTGTGTCTGCACTCACGAATTTATCCTGAAACAATGGTCTACAACCTTCTCTGGGTAAAATTATTGCAGGTCTGGTCCCTGCATACTCAATCCGGTGATCCGATGGATCAATGCCAGATCGACGGTGATGCGTCTTTCTAGCCACAAATAACCGCCATGGAAGCTTGACAGCAGAAGATTAACACATGCGTTAACCTCTTGGTGCCTTCAAAAATGGGGTATCTTCATTATGTTCAGGATGGTGGACTGTGCGAGGTCCATAGTCCATGGTTGGGGGATTATCCTCGACTTCTTCCCCTTCGATATAGTCAAATACTTGTGAGGTGCAAGCATGCTAAAGTTCTTGCAGTCTCCCAAGTTGAAGTCACTGATCTTCAATGTCAGAATATTATCCTGATGAGGCTTGCCTGTGCATATCCCCTTCGAGAGGTACACAGTAATCAGGGTGTAGTCAAAGTCCCTGGGGACATTTTCATGATTCACCATGCCAACCAGAGGTGGGATGTAGTCAGGCAGGATGGATGGGATTAACTTCACATTTTCCAAGTCATATCGATGCTTAGTTCTTTTCTCAGCCATAGCTCAGGATGGTCCAGATCCATGAGCAGTCGACGGAGAGGCTTGCACTCATCTTGTTGATGAATCTTGAATTCCAACAGAAATCACCTTCTTAGCCATAAGTTGTATTAGAACTTCTTTGACAGAATTTTCTACGGTGTTGAGTTCGTTCGACATGCATGCTCGGGATCGGAAAACTCGGGTTTATTAACAAACGCTCAATGCAATGGAACAGGTGGTGAAGTCTTTGTAAACACAATGCGAAAATAATGAGTTCTCTTGGATACAATTCATGAAAGTGTTCTTGATGCAACAACCGATGGAATAAGTAGACATCGATGTAATAGATCCCTCCAACAAACAAGAAGCCTTCATCAATGCAGTTCTATCTGTTACAGCGTGGTCCCAATGATCCGATGGTGAGCTTTCTGATCATAACTGTTGTTTTAACCGTTCGGGAACAACAATATAATGATCATAATGCCTCTAACGGTTATATTGATCCACCATGGTGAAGTACCTATCTAAGTTGCTTTGATATTCCAACGAAGTTCAAATTCTGGAGAGCTTCCTTCTGCGAAGTCTTCTCTGGAACTTCCTGTAACTTCTCTAACTTTTCTTTCTTCTTGTTGAGCTTTCTAGCCTTCTTCCCTGTGATCTGAATCTCGATATTTCTCTTTCCATTCTGATTCTAATCTCCTCTTGGCATAGTAACTTCGCGATGTTGGTGGTCTTTCCTAAGGTTCAAGGAAAACACTTCTTCTCTGTCTGGGATAGGTTCTCTACTCTCCTGTACAGACAGGTGTTTCAATTCTTCTTGTGTTCTTTCAACTTTGACATCCAGATTTCTGGTCCTCAATAGCTTCAATTGATTTTCGTGTTCTTTCAGTAAGTGTGCTATTCTCTTATCCATGAAGTCTCTTAGGTATTTCTTTTTCTATTCTAGAGCTTCCTCTTATTTTCTTCGGGTCTGATCTTTCTCAATCCAGGTTTTTCCTAGTAACATAGCAAATGGGGCATTGTTCTCAATAAATTTAAAAACCTCAAATTCTTCGTCTGTCGAAGTTTCATGAGAAGTCGTAGATGTATGGGTAAGTCTTCCACATAGGGTTATCAAATTTCCTCTAAACAATCCTATTCCTCCCAATGAAGGAATCATAATAGGATTTCCCAAAATTTTCCAGGTTCTTTCTGTCATGATATTCACTTGTGTTTCCTCATCCAGAACAAAGTCTATGTCGAAGTCTCCTATTATTTTTTCTATGCACTCTTTTTCTTTGAAGATCTCTGATAAGTTAATATCTCTGTGGTCATTCAGGGTTTCTTTCATTTATATTAATACAATCTCTGATTCTTTCTGGGGTTCTGCCATGGTCTCAGTTTCTTGGTTTTCCTCAGGGTTTTTTTGTCTCATATTCATTCTTTCAACCTTAGCAATCATTCTAGGGCAATCCAGAACTTCATGGTCCATAGATTTACAACAAAGACAACTATTTTTTCTACCACGGCATTCCTTAGCAACATGTTCCGGTCTTCTGCAACTGTAACTAAGAGTTAATCCTCTCTTTCTCTTAAATGATCCCCAACCTTTCTTGTACTGCACACTAGGATCATGGCGGCTAACCTACAAAATTTTTTTTCTCGGATCCTGCATCCATTTGTTAGGCCAAAAATCCTTTCTATGCATAGGAATAACATATCTTTCACAATTTCTATCAAATCTACTCATATCAAATCTTCTTTCTTCTAACTGTGCCCTATTTTTCAGACTAGGACAAAATTTATCAAACATACCTAGATCCATACTTTTGAAAAACAAATATGCACTTATATTACCTTTAACAGAGCACAAAGATTTCATATCTTATCTCTTCAATAAAAAAATTTCACTGTTCTTACCTTTATCAGAGCACAAAGATTTCATATCTTACCTCTTTTCTTCAGATCTTCCTCCTTTCTTAGTACAGGGCTTCGCAATTCAAGTAGAGTACTACGTACTATGGAAATAGATCTACGCACAAAGCTTCCTCTTTTCCTCAGTTACCAACAATCACCATTTCAAGTCCCGTCAATAGAACCATTTGTTGGCACAGGGGAAGACCCAAGGTTCAACACTTCAACAATGCACCAAAAAAACCCTAACTACCGACCCTTTCGACAACACTTGTGAAGCATATGAAGTCTCACCTGAGGTAGAGACAGGGGTGGTTGCAGGACTCAGATGTCTACAACCTAGCTGGGACACAGATCTGTGATTACAATACCTTAATAGACCATTTAGCAATTATCATTCCTAACTATCTATCCTTTTTTTACAGTGCATATAAAACCTAATTACAGAGCAGTGCAGTATTCAACAAGATCCAATACATTCAAGCACTAATAACATCAAAATAGACTAGATCCGATACTCATTCACATCACCAAGCACTAAGCTATCATATCAGATACATCTAAACATACATTACTGTACTAAGCATAAATCATATGAGCAATAAAACAACCATAATGAACAAAGAAACCATAACACAGGATATGCATGGTTCACCCCCAGCCCGGGGCTATGTACACCAACTCTTCTTCTCTTTATTGCCTTCTGTCAATCATCTACATGCAGAGAGCCACATGATCCTACTCTGCATAGGACATGATATCTACGCACACTCTACCAGATCCTCCTTCATCGAGCTAGGTTACAACAAAAATACCTCTTACAATCTACACAATCTTCTTACATCCACTTGCACTTAGCTTTGCTAGTGTCCAACACAGCATGCACAAAACATTTATAACTATCACTTGCACTTTGCACAACGTCACACATATGCACATATTGTCTCTTCTTACATTTCCTAGACATCTATTTATACATTACAAAAGGGCCTAGACATGGGTAAACCCATGGAACAACATCCCCATACCCGTTACATAATCCCAAAACCCAAAAATCCTTAAAAGGGGGCCGAGATCCCACGATCTCTGCTTCGACTTGCGCTCCGCTTTCGACATCTTGTCGAATTCCCAAAAAGGGGTCAAAAGTGACCAAGGATATTCAAAACTTGGTCAAAGGCCAAGAAATACATTTCTAAATTCTTGGAGTTTCAAAGGGTCAAGGTTGAACATAGAAACCCAACTAGGTTACTGCAACAATTACCCATTCTTGAGTGGAAGTGGGAAGTGGTGACAATGGATTTCATCTCCAAATTTCCCAGAACATGAAAGCAACATGATGGTATCATGGTGGTGGTGGAAAATCTTACTAAAGCTATCCATGTCATTCCTATGAAGGTTATCCACAAGGAAACCAATGTTGATATCTATATGAGGGAAGTAGCACACTTACATGGCATACCCAAGACATTTGTGTATGACAGAGACCCAAAATTTAACTCAAAGTTTTGGAAGGGGTTATTCAAAGGGTTCAAAACAAATATGAACTTCAACACATCTTATCATCTTGAGTCTGATGGGAAAACAGAGAGAGTGAACCAAGTGATAGAGGATATGATAAGGATGTATGTGATGGACAAACCATCTAAATGGGAAGATTATCTACACTTGGTGGAATTTTCCTACAACAATGGGTATCAGGCATCACTTAAGATGAGCCCATTTGAGGCACTTTATGGTAGAAAGTACAACACCCCAATAAGTTGGGACAACCCCACGGATAGAGAAGTGATTGAGCCAGAGTTGCTCAGAGAATTGGAAGAGAAAATGATGAAGATTAGACCAAATTTAAAGGTTGCCCAAGACAGGTAGAAAAACTATGCTGACAAGAACATAAATCACATGGAATTTAAAGTGGGTGATCATGTTTTCTTGAAGGTGAAGGTCAACAAAAGTTCCTTGAAGTTGGGAAACTGTTCCAAGTTGGCAGCCAGATATTGTGGGTCATTTTAAATCTTAGAGAGGGTTGGACCATTAGCTTACATGCTTGCATTACCTCCATCTATGTCTATACATAATGTATTTCATGTATCATTTCTTAAGAAATATATACATGATGATAATCATGTTATTGATTGGAATGTGATTAAGGTGGAGAAAGAAAACATTTCTCAAGTGCATCCATTACGCATTCTGGACTGGAAAACCAAACAACTCCAGAATCAAGCCATAGGGCTTGTAAAGGTCCAATGGACCTGGTACGGTCTTGAGGACGCAACTTGGGAGCATGAAAATGTTATGCGAGTATAATACCCACATATTTTTGGAGATTTTGAAAATCTTGTTGATGTTATGTAAATGAGTTGCACTGAGGACAGTGAAAAAATAAGGGGAGGGGATAGTAATACCCCAAGGATGAGGCCCTGCTGAATTGTAATGATGTTTAATGAAGTTTATAGGCTGGTGAGCTAGGTATTTATAAGTTGGGAGGCTTATGTGGTTTTTTTTAGGCCAGAGAGCCTATTTTTGTATATGTAATTATGAAGATTATTAATAAAATACATCATTGCATGTAGACCAACCACGAAGAAAGAGTTGTGGGGGAATAATCTCCACTAGGAAGGGAAAGGGAAGGGGGCTGAGAGGCTAGGAAAAATGGGCTAAGATTGGGGGCTTAACCCAAGGGAATATTATAATATATTCCTAAAAGACTAAGGTTGTACATAACCTATTATCCTAAGTTCCTTTGGGGAAGGAACGAACTCCAAGTGGAGAGGAACGAGCTCCTGGAGAGCCAAGTGTCATCCAGGATGCATGAAAATTTATGTGGGGAATTCCATCGTTGTGTGGGTTTTCTAGCTAGTCTTGTCATCTTTCCTCATGGGTTTGATCTCACCATTATGACCATTATTTCAATCCTTCCCATGCATGAACACACTCACTCATGCAATGAGAAAGCACGCAGTCAACCTATTTTCTGCCATTGTTGAGCCTCTGTAATTGTTGAGTCATCCATTGACTTACCCGATTTTACTACTGTGTCTACCTGGTTGATTTAAGATTTGAATAAAAGAGGTGGGTTGTCAGGACCATGGGTTGAAGAAGAAGGTTGTCAGGCCTATGAGCAACTTTCTCCATGTGAGAGAGATTGCTCAAGAAGTGATTTCTCCTGGAGGGAGTCCAACAACAACTACAGAGCTCTGTGAATTCTTGATCTGACCTGTTGTTGAAGCCCTAGAAGGGAAGTGAAGTAGCTGATGGAGTGTGGAACAGTGAAGGTGTATATTCTCGGGGTGGGAAAAACATGTGGGGAATGAGATTCTGTGAGTAGTGGGCGTAAGTAGGATCCTTGGAGGGAATCCTTTCTGTTGTATTGTGTAGTTTTCTATAGTCTCAACATAGCCTAGGATTCCTTTACCCTAGGTGGATTTTAGTCCCAGCTCAGGGGTGACCCACTGCTGATAACTTGGAGTAGTGTGGTCTAAGGTTGGGAGGTTCGTGGAAGGTCTGCACATAAATAATGGTCTTCTCATAAAAATATAAGTATCAATTATGTGTTAATTGTATGCTATGTATCTTGAACATGTGTTGTAATGTTATCATAATTGCCTATATATATTGCATGTATGTGTTTATTGTCGCTTCCACATGAATATGTGTATGAACAAAATATCTATCTCTATTTAAATTTGCATTATATATATATATATGAGCTCAAATAGAAAATGCATATCCCAATGGCTTAGGACCGGGGTGTGTTATAGTTTGGTTTCAGAGCAGCTTGGTTTTGAAGTAGTGACGTGTCCTCGGAAAGGGAGGTCATGGGACGTTACAATCAGTGCATTATAGTCTCGACTCTCCAAAAATCACATTAATCAACATTGAAACTAAATTCATAACTTCTAAATAAGACTAAACAAACTATCAATATGAATGAATGACCTTTGGAGCATGTCAAAAGTCTATATATGCTTCTTAGTCCTTTCTTTTGCAACCTTTAAAATAACCCTACTATCAACAAGATAACTTGGCTATGAAGAAAATCAAAAATAAATGAATGAATAAGTATTCCCACTTGAGGTGAGAGAAAACCTTATCAGAAGTATCTCTCTCTATTTTTACCTCATGTCCCTGTTTGTTCTTTCTCTCTTCCTTTTATATCTTCAAAAGTAGTTTAAGTGGTTCAACTACATTTTGTTTTAAAGTTAAATAGATTTAGTTAAGAAATGAACACTTTATTTATCATAAGGGTAAATAATAAATAATAATTAATAGGTGGGGTCCCCATATGTCTTTTATTCCTTTTATTTTCAACATTTCCCTTGTAACTCCATAACTTAAACAAATATCATGGATATATTAACATAATAAAAAATATCAAAAGTCAACCAATATGAATATTCCACATCATCAAAACACTTGTATATCCCAAAACATCATAATGGCATGATATAAAAGTTTTTCAAAAATAATATCATGTTTGGTGTCCCAAAGATATGCCTCGAATGACAAAGTGATAGTATCATCAAATAATAAAAATAAAATCAGAAGTAATATTTTTTATTTGAAGTAGCCTACCTTCGTCCACTTGCCTCTGAAAGAGAATCTCTATGCATAAGTAAGTCTGGATCATCGGACTTCTTTTCTTCAACTCTTGACATTTTCAGGGTGCATGTCATCAAAAGTTGTTTTTCTTTCATTATCTTTAGGTTTGGCTGGGAGAGTCTTGATTGTATAGGAGGAGGTCTTGGATGAATCAAAGATTACATAAATTGTAGGTCATTTTCCTTTATCCAACTGAGGTTCAAGGGGAAATGCTTTATAGTTTCTAGGTGTTGATATTAGTGGTAGAATCATACATGTATTTTCGTAGAGGTCTATGTGTCTAGATGCATGGAAATCGTCCAAATCCTTCTACTCTTGAATTTAATTTAGTTAAAGGAATTATTAAAGTAAATTGTTTTTATTAATTAATTATATAATTAGTTAATTGAGTTATTTATGAGACATGCTAAAAGTACTTAGCATGCATCATGTAATATAAATTTAAAAGTGAGTGTGAGAAGTAATCTTAATCATAGATCACTTTTGAGATTAGAAATAGATTGTAACTCACGATTATAAAAGCAAGGCTAGGGTGAAGGAGAAAGACACTTGACTTGATAGGTGTTGAGGGAGTTGAAACAGAGTATTGGATATTAGAGGACTTTGGTTCAAGATATTGGATATGTGAAGAAGGAACTTCATCTAGAGATCATACAAGTCAAGGAGAAGAGAGAACACAGGCATACACAAGTGGGTTTCAACAGAAGGAAGCCACATGAGAGTGCCGGAGCATATAGAGCTTTCCATATAGGTTTTTTGTACACATCTGTGGGTCAAAATTGAGACAGTCATGGATATCCATGGGTCTTAGTGGGGAAATTCATGGATATCTGCGGGTCATAGAAAGGACAATTGCAGATGCCTAGAAAAATGTGTAAGAATCGATTGTACAATAGGTCATCCCTTACCAAGTTAGTCTGTAGTTGTAATTCTCTCAGTGGGCCATTATCCATGTTATAGGAGCCTTGATTTTAGCATAATATAATCATTCTCAACACTGGTTTTAACTTCGTGGTTTTTCCATGGGTATTTACCCAAAAATTCTGGTGTTCATGTGTGCTTGATTTGGTTTCCTTGTTTATGCTTCTGCTACATGATATTGAGTTGAATATTTCAGTAGTGTATTGTTGTTTTGTGAGCTACTAATATGATTGTAGTAAGAAAATAACTAGATAAAAAAGTACCTAGGTATTGGAGTAAGAATTTATACATGGTATCAGAGCTCATGCTCTAAAAGGAAAGCAAGATCATTACAGGGGTAGTTTTCCAGCATCAAGTTATTTCCAGGGTATTTTATCAGGTCTTAGGAATGACAACAACATCGTTGAGAGTTGAAGACAGATTGGATGGAGCATCCAAATTCCTATCTTGGAAAGCGAGAGTTAATTTGGAGTTGAAGGAGTATGAACTTTGGGAGTTAGTGTATAAAACAGTTACTCCACCGAAAAATATGGCAACTTTAGATGCTCACAAAAAGAAGGATATCAAAGCAGAAAGAGTCCTCCTAGATTTGGTGAAGGATCATCTAATCCCTCATCTAAACAAGAAGAAGACAAACAAAGAGATGTTTGATACCTTGGTAATTTTATTCTAAAGTAAGAACATGAATATGAAGATGATATTAAGGAGTAAGCTTAGATTGGTTCAAATGTCTAGATCAAATATTGTTACTAGCTATCTCATGAGGATCACACAGGTGTGTGATGAAATTACAACCATAGGGGAGAAAAAAAGTGACACAGAGCTTGTGAACATGGCATTGGATGGTCTTCCCAAGTCATTGGAACCATTTGTCAAAATATTTTTTGCTCAAGAGAATACCCTGGATTGGAAGAGACTTTGGGATGACTACATCTAGGAAGAGACTCGAGAAGAGCCTAAAGGTAGAAAGCATGGAGGTAGTGAAGAGAAATTGGATCTTGTTAGTAAGATAAGGAAGGTAAAAGGAAATAGTTCTAGTAAGAAGGGTAACATTGATGGAGGATCATCACATCTAGGGAAGAAGAAAAAGGACTTGAGTAAAATCAAGTGCTTCTCATGTCATAAGAATGGGAATTATGCATCTCAGTGTCTGGAAAAGAAGAATAAGGGTAATGAAAAGATGCATCCAACAAAATCAACATAGATTTATATTGATGATTTTGCAACAAATTTTGAGAAGGATTACTCAATGATTTCTTTCCTTTCTACTAGCACAACAACGGGGAGTGCTTGGTTCTTGGATAGTGGTGCATTAGGTCATATGATAGAGGAACATGAGCTATTTAATAGTTTGACAAGAATGAATCAAAGGTTCATGTGGATCTTGGTGATGATGCCAGGTATGCAATGAAGGTCAAGGGAACAATTTCGTTTCAACTTGAGTTAGGAGGGTCGTTATATGCCCATGATGTGCTTTACGTACCAGGTTTGAAGAAAAAAATTCTTTCAATCTCAGATATGGAGGACATGGTGTTAGGTTATGAAAAAGGTATAAATATCTTCCTTTTTCCCACATTTCATGATATCATCTTGATTGACTTTTTGATTATTTAGGAGAAAATAAAATAGAAAATGAATAATATACTCTTTAGCGTTATTGTTGAAGTTAGATTACATAGATCCTAAATATGATTGGAATTGTCTAGTTTTATTACAGAATTGGTTAAATATTGTCAAACCCAAGAGAGCAAAGGAAATATTGAAGATGCACAAGCTATTGGAGGTTGAAGACTTTATGGCACAAGGCAGCTTTTAAGATGATTGAGTTGATTATATTGTAATAGTAAAGCAATCCTAAGGATCTCTCGATCCTCAGGATAGATTAATTTACCCAGATTATTGTAATATATAAGGGGTAAATAGATCTTGAAAAGATGTAGAAGAATTGCACCCAAGATCTCAGAACTTAGAATTGCTATGCGTTAGCAGTTTTTGTAAAATGTTGTACCAGCTATGAAATCAATAGAAGCTTTGAGCGGTTTTACCATTTCTATATACTGAATTTTAAATAGTAGTGCTTCTAAGGACCAAGGTCCCAGTCTGAAGGAGCTATTGTTCGACCTATAATTGTATCATTTCAATTTTTGTTTTGTGATTCAATTCTCTTTTACAGTAGTTAAATGAATGCATAAGTATATTGATGATTTCATGTCAAATGCAAGAGATAGATATTCCATGAAGCATTAGATGATTACTGTTCTAATTCCTATTACTGAGATTTGATGTGTAACAGTTCCTCATAAGTTCACGTTTGTTATTCCCTTCACTTAGTTTACATTTGTTGTTCCTTTTACTTAGTCTACATTTGTTGTTCCTTTCCGTTAGAATATAGTTGTTGTTCCTTTCAATAGAAATACGATTGTTGTCTCTTTTCGACTAGATTATAGTCTCTGTTTCTTTCCATAGATAGAGTAATTTACTTTTTTCTTTCCAACAATTTGATTCATAATAATAGTCATTTATGCAAGTCTTTATCTAGATTCAATTACTGCTCTTAAAATGAATTCAATAGATTAATTAGTTCCTTTCCATTGCATAGCTTTAGATTTCAATTCCTAGAATCTTTAATGAATGTTTGAGGAACTTGATTGTTTATAAACTTAGATTTGCTTTCACTACACAATTTTAGCCTCTACGAGCTATCTGCATAGACTTTGCCGATATTCTTTGAGATAAAAGACGAATCCTCGGGTTGATAAATTGATGTTAAACTAAGGTTGTTTTTAGACATCTTTAGAGCCCAACACATCAGTTTTGCCGTCACTTTTGAGAGAGGGAAGGTACTCATACGTCTAGAGAAAGATAGCTCAGGCATTGCAGTGGTCATTGGGGTTAAAGAGGGAACTTTATACAGGTTGAAGGGAAAGATTGTTCAGGATTTGGTACACAACAATGACAACCTATGTGAGTTGTGGCACATGAAGTTGGGACACTTACACTACATGGAATTTCTGATTCTGAGGGATATTGTTACATTAACGATGGAGATGACCCCCAAACATGGTGAAATCCAAGGGAGATTTGTGTAATTAAGACCACGAACAGAAAACCAGTAATGAGGTCACGAGGAAAATGGAAAATTAATGGCCACACCAACAATTGACTGAAAAATGATGAATAATTGGTGAGTTTTAAATGATTTTGAATGGTAATGACAAGATGATAGATAAGAAAGTACTGATGAAATTCAACTTCCAAAATGAAAAAGACATGGCACAAAAGTTAAACATGGGAAACACTTAATACAAAAAGATTTGATTTAGACCTCCCCAACCACAAAGGTGATATGCGGGCTTGACGACTTGGAAATGACCACTAGACTTCTAGGACTAGTGATAGATGGACACATCACCATTTTATTGATGGAAAGAAAAAAGAAGATAAATTGGAAATCCTAGGTACAAAACTCACTCTCGAAGATAGGAGCGTAATGAAATGTTATTTATGAAGAATAAAGGTAGGGTTTCAAGCATGTCCCTTTCACCCATCTTGGTTGAATAATTCTATTGAGTTGCGCTAATTTGACAACTCCAGATTCACAGATTTATACAAATATAAATGGTCCCAGGAAATTCATTTGGAGCTTCCCCCGGATGTTTTTGATACTTGTTGTCATATAACATGAATAGGTCACTTTGCAAAAATGACTTATGCTTTATATGTCAGTCATGCCAAGCCTTCTGTTGGGATTTCTCCACAGTTTGATGAAAATATGCTAAGAACCTAGCCTCCTCAAGTTGCATCAGCTCCTCAATCTGTGCAACAATGGATTCATCATCTGTCATCTTAGTAGCTTTTGCAATGAATAAACTTGGGGTGAGAAACTCAGCTAACACTATTGCTTCTCTGCCATATACTAGTTGAAATGGATTGTTCTTGTTTAGTCATTTTGTGGTAGTCATGTAAGCCCAAAACACAACTGGAACTTGCTCATCCCAGTCGTCCCAATTTGCACAACATGATTTAGTCAACCCCATCTCAAATATTTTGTTGAATGATTCCTCTATTTCATTAGATTGCAGATGGTATGGACTGCTCTTATGATGTTGAATAAAAAAATCTCTTGTAAGGATCGTGATAGTCTCACTAATAAAATGGGCTACTTTATCATTGGTCAAGATCCGAGGACAACCAAACCATGTAATGATATTCTGAAAAATAAACCATGTTTTTGTGGTTGTAGAGGAATCTCAAACAACTTCTGCTTCAACCCATCAAGTCAAGTAGTCAGTTGTAGTAACTATGTAACTTTCCTTTGAATGCTTGGCATGGGGGTTTATCAGACTGATGAAATCGACAACCCATTTTTCAAAGGATTTCAATGCTTATACATGGTGTAAAGGTAACTCATCACGATGATATGGATTCCCCACTCTATGAAATACATCACAAGCCCAATCATATTCCTTAACATCTTTAAACATCGTCAATCACCATAATCCTGTTTGTAATATCTTCTAGGAATTTTCCTTTCCACCAACATGTCCTCCCACAACTCCACTATGACATTCCCATATAATATCAGGTCTTTCATGGTCTATGTTGGGAACAAGACCATTTTGGGGAAAAGGCACGACGTGGAGGAGAGACAATTGGAATAAAATCATGCGAGGAATGCATGCAAGAAGAAGGGAAAAAAAGACAACTGGCAAAAAATAAAGCAGATGAAAGCGCGCATGTAGAGGAGAAAAACATGCAAGGAAAACATGAAAGAATACCTAATTGAGTTAGGGTTTTGGTAAGATAATGTAACAGATGATGAGATGAGAATAGATATAAATAGACACCTAGGAGGTATAAGGGGGGTTCGACGTCTTTGATGGTTGTTATGAGTTACTCGTATGAGATAGAGTAACAAGTCTGCAATCCAAATATGATCCGATACCTTTTTGTAAGTTGTTGAGATATGGGAGGGAAAAGTGACTAGACCTTGAGGGTTAGATCAGAGGTTGGGGAGCTTGGTGTGATTTAGTTAGCCTCGTAAAGGTCGAGGAGTCTATTTTCTGAAGGTATGAACGAAGTTGTAGTGCCCGTGGTGCCATATATGACAGAACCATAAGAAAAGATCCTTAGAGACAAATATTTATGGACAAATCCCAGGAGGGGGTGAACCAAGGTAACACATGTGTTGTGTGGAATGATTATTGTTTATGTCTTTTTTGTCAATGGTTAAATCTTAGATGAATGATTTGATGAAGTAGTTAGATATCCTGATTTACATGCATGCATAAGGAACAAATGAATAACTAAGATCGATGAATGACATAATATGTCTTTAATAACTAGATATAACTCTTAGCGTGTACTAAAAAATCCCCATTTAATCCTGGATTGCAAGTGCTTGAGTATTTTAGTCACCCATTAAGACTATCTCGGGTGAGACCATGCAATGCACTCTGTGTACTGCGTTGCCTTCTAGTTTACCAGGAGGGCCGATAGTTTTAGAGGCTTTGTTGGAACCCTAGTAGACCTGAACCTGGGTCAATCATGTTAAAGGTATAGATAAAATACCAACCAACAAATGGAGTTAGAACAACATAGGATTGAGTAGATGGGATTTGTTGAAGATATGTTAAAAGAATGTAAGATCTGTGGAAGGTGGGCCAAAACTATACCTAATTAGATGACAAGAAGGTGAGGAGAATTCACCACTATAAGGGGATGTTGAGACTATGGAATCCCACAAAATAAGCTATTGAAATGTGGCTGAAGATAAGAGAGATAGAGTTTTCACAGAAATATAACATAAACCCTAGAGTAACACTGCACAAATATCTTGAGAAGTATGTGTTTACTTATCTGCATGAAGTCTTTTTCTGTGACTTTCCACACTTACCGCAAGAGTGGATATTAAGGTTGAATTATAACCACACAAAAAACTGGATACACCAGTTAGAGTGGACCTCAGTTCAGATTGAGCAGTTACAACAGGTGAATAACAAATTTACCCACGTAACAGATTTTTGGCTCGACAATATTGTAGAAGGCTTTATAAAAAACTTTGTAGTAGATACAGCGAATTCGTACAACACAATAGAGCAAGAGTTTATACACAGCCCTCGAGGAAGGTATATTCGATTACTGTATACTTCTATTAAGATATTGCTCTATAATAAAGGTGTCATGACAATGGAATCGGAAAACTAAACTTCCCTGCATGCATGAGGGAAGGGGGGAAGCACTCACAGGAAAAGGAGAAATGGAAGGAGAAGTGGATGAAGGAAATAAGGAGGAAGATTTGGACCCAATCATGATGGACGAAGACCAGATCAAGTGAATCATGGAGACAACTAGAAATATGCACAGTGGAGTACCCTACCAATACAAGGTGAACACAAAGAAGAGATCCATAGCCATGAGGGACGACTTGGAAAGTGATGAAGAGGAGGTAGAGTATCTCTGAGCTATGGAGAAGATTGAGGAAATCCTACGCACAACATATGAGAGGAAGATGAGAGGTCCAAGAGCGGAAATAGAAGGCAACAATCCTATCCATATTAATGTCAGTGTGGAACCCATAAACCCATGTGCGACTAACACACCAAAAATAACACCACTGTTTAGACAACCAAATTTCTGGAGAAGGAATACAGCATGAAGTACATCTACACAAGGAACAAAAACTGGGGGAGCTAGTTCAGGGAGCATTATTCAAGTGTCTACACCGCGTAGAGATAGAAGTTCAACATTTAGGATGGCAGGACATGATCCCACCATTCGATTACCAGAATTTCGAGGAGAGGCAACATAAGACCTTGAGAAACACTTGTTTGTTTGTGGAAAGATATGGAAAGAAAAACAGACCAATGATGAAGATACTAAACTTGCGCAACTATCTATCATGCTAAGAGACCGCTCACTAGAATGGTACATGAGTCTAGAGGTAGACAATGCACCTAGGATGACAAGGACACTGACATACATTAATAAATTATTGATTAATGAGTTCTAGAAGTTGAGCTCAGAGGATCAATACATGAATGAGATGATAGAAATCCATCAGAAACCAGGAGAATCTATCTAGGAAATTGACCAGCGATTTAAATGTATGAAAGGGAAATTGAGATATGCCATGAATGACATGCAACATAGGCATATTTTTATGAATTATTTTCTACCACACCTGAAATACCCACTCAGAAAACATAAATTCCAATCTCAAACAGAGGCTCTACAAGAAGCCTTGCAAATGGAAGAGAATCAATACCACAAGACAGATCCAGCTATAGAGGAGTTAAAGGAGGATTTGAAGAATCTTACCTTCCAACTCAATCAAAATAATGGAAAGGACAAGTATGAAGCTATTTGGTGTACCAAATGTAGAACATAAAGGCACCGTAAGAACGAATGTCCAACACTCGCGTAGTATATGGAAATAGGGATGCCAAATCCATTGCTGACAAGAGGACCCTGGTGTCAAATTTGCAAGATGCATGTGCCTGATCCATATCATTGTCCTATGATGCATAAATACCAGACAATACCAAAGAATGGATACTACAATTTTTGCAAATCAGTAGGCCACGATGACAAAGACTATAGAACCATGGATCTGATGAGGGAAAGGATGTCAGACACATATAGGGTGACAAGTCAAGATGCAGCTCATTTTAATCAAGCACCACCGCCATATAATACTATGTTGCAACCGTATAACAATGCACAACCACAGTATAACACTACGCAACCCCAGTATAACCCTACGCAGTGTAATAATGTACCGCAATACAATACACCGTGCAAAGATCACACTGGGTACAGAGGGGGAGGATGAGGCAGAGGAGGATTTGGACATGGAAGAGGTCCAATAGTGTGCCATAATTTCCAACAGCCAGGTCATTATGCCAGACAATTCCCTCTACCACTTGTGACATGCATGTATTGTCGTGCAACAGATCATGATACAGAGGATTGCACCACACTGTTAGGGAAGATATAGGAAAAAAAAAATCAAAACAATCAGAATGTATAGTGGATCTCTACAGAAGCTAGAGAAGATGGCAGGAACATTAACATAGTGACACACAAAGGTGCTAAAATAGGAGATGATGCATCTAAAGAGGAACCAGTACAACACCAGTGGATTAAGAAAACTACTGAGCCACCTGTTAGCGATATTTCTTGTAAGGGGCTTAGAATGCAAAAGAATGGGTTAAAAACCCACTTGTCCTAAGTTTGGGATGCAAACACGCCAGTGGTAAACGTCAAGAAGATCTGGACGGCAGGATTTCGCGTGCCCAGATCAACGACGTGCATCAGATTCTGGACCCTCTCCTCCTTTCTACCTTTAAGCGGAGGGGGGGGGGGGTCTGGAATCTGGGGCACATCTCTCCAACGNAATCCAGGGTGCACCTCTCTGATGGCTGGGATCAGAGTGCCTGGATCAACTGTGCACAGGCAATCCATACTTCTTTACCTTCCCGTGTTTAGCCAGGTGGGGCCCCTCCTTTCCTACCGTGTCACCCTCTGTACCATCCTTCCCCTCGCCACCTATTCTCCTCCTGGCCATGAGATGAGGCTCGCTCCCTTTGGAACTTCTTCATCTTATGACATCTGTCCACCTTCCCTCTTCTGGTCCGTTGGTCCCTCTCCCTTCTCATCATCCACTCACCCTCCGGGTCTCTTCATCCCCTGCCATGTGTCTCCTCCACCTCGACACCTTCCACTATGCACTTTTACTCCTACACTCCCTGTTGTTTCCACCTGTGCCCTGTCCATCTTCCGTGGCATCCATTATCTGCTGGTGTGACTCCCACCATCATTCTCGCCAAACCCTCGTCCTCATCTGCCATAAGGGTTCCTCGCAGCAGTCCAGCAAAGCAGCATCCAAAGGAAGACCGTTCGGCTAATCTAGGTGGCACCTCTAAGTGACCGCCACGTCCCAAAGGTGTCGAGTTGGCTAAGCCGTCCTCGATCCCAATGAAGAAGTTATTGAAGTAATTGGTGGTGGTTAGATATCATCTTCGCCATAATGGGAAGGTCCGGTAATGAGTTAAGTGCACGTCGATTCACCTACAGAACTGTCAGAAGTTCGATCATGCCCGCCGTAGGTGCATGATAAGTCAAAGACTACAGGTGCAGATTGTTAGAAGCCATGCAGACGCAAAGCTTTCAATGCAATGTCTCGATTTTGTTGTTGTTATCGTTTTGAGTATATGTAGGCATTTTAGCCATTTTGGCATCTATCGATGGTAGAGCTAAGCTCCCGACTGTAAAGTTTTAACAACCATTCTGGTTTCCTGGTTATGCATCTGTGTTTGAGATTTCTTGTTTTATGACAAACAGTTCTCCTTTTCCATCTATGTTTCATCTCATACCAGACAGTTCATGATCGAATGATTCACATGAATTATCACAGTCATGTTATGATAAATGATTTATTGTTGCATTACTGTTTTCTCTGGTTTCCTGCATTTGGGTGTAAGAAGATCTTGCCTCCAGATGCCTTCTCTCACGGTCTGTTAGAAACCTGATGTTTAGAACAGTCCCCTTCACTCTTCTCATGCAAGTCTTCCAGCTATTCACCCTTATTACAACTCATTGTTTGGAGTTTCTCTAAGACCTCACTCACCCATGCATGCCTGGCCTAGTTTTAGAGTTGAGACGATATTGTTCTGAGTTCTCTTCCACTTGATCACCCCTATATAAACAAATCATGACATTAAACTGATGGGTGTCGAGCTCTGCTCCTGCAAGCAATCCAGGAGTGACTTCCGATGCTAACATTTCTGGCACTGTTGCCGGGGACAAAGTTGAAAATTTTCCCTGGGTAGAACGACAATGAGCTTCTGATTCTGAGGGTGCATCAGATATCAAAACCTTTGAAGATTGCACTTGCACCTGGCAACTCCTCTGAGGTCATTACACCTGGTAATTCCTCTGTTGCAGTGCCTCTGGCTACACCTGGTAGCACTTAGGAGACACAAAGCTCAGTTCCGGTCTTTGATGGTGAATGAATACTGGACACACTCGTTATAAATAGCATTCACCTGGAGACTCCAATTTAAAGACTCCACCAGAGGGAATTCTGTTGACAGAAGGAAGTCCATGTCGAAGGGAAAAAATAGGTATCAGTTTATGAGCTTACTGCATGAAGTTCTGTATTTCTTTTTTAGCTCATTCTTCTCTTTCCCTTCATTTATAGAGAATTTTTTCCTCTGCTTTGTACATTTTGATGTCCCTAAGCCTCCTCTTATCCACTCATCCTTGGAAGAAGAAAGCATACCCTCTTCTTGTGTTGTAGATACTGATCTTGTGCCTTCGCCTCTGCCTATCCTTAAAGATGAGATCTGTATCACACCTTCTCTTCGAGTCGAATGCCCTTGTAGTCCTAAGGAGGTTGAGGATAATTCACAGTCTTCTCAGACCTTGTTACCCCCTGTTTTTCCTACTGAGCCCTCCCAGCCTCTCATTGAATCCCGTGATCAACCCACCGCTTTTCAAGTCAAAATCAGAAATAGGTTGATTAAACCTCTGTGGCTGCCATATCACCTTAACCCTTATCCTCATGATTTCTTTGAGTATCTTCCTCGATTTTTTGGGGAAGGTCATGTTACAGCTGAGAAGCATATGGAGGCCTTTGAGACCCTTATTGATCAGTTTGATATCATTCACGAGGATTTTGTCATGAGGATGTTCTCACGTTCCCTGTCTGGAGATGTTGCAGTGTGGTTTAGATGTCTGGAGACCGGTTCTATTGGTTCCTGGACCGAACTATACCATGCTTTTTTAAAAGGTTGGGGTGAGAACAAGTCCCTTGATCGATATTGGTTTGAGTTTAATGCCTTAAGGAGAGGGGAAGATGAAGCCTTGGTTATTTTCAATAGAAGATTTTTTACTGCTTATCATAGCATGCCTATAGAGATCAGACCCACAGAGACTGCTGCTATGGTATACTATATCATGGCTCAGCATCTAGAGATTTTCTTCCTCCTAAGAGAGAGGAAATCCTCATCATTGATACATCTGTTTGAGGATGCTATAGAGGTTGAAGCAAACATCAGGGCTAGCAGGTGGACTCATACGCAGGAAAATTTGTGTATACAGGAGGAAGAAGACTATCAGTCTGTTTCAGAATCTGAACAAGGATTTAGCAATTATGGATCAGATCTAGAATGAGAACCCAGAAGTGGTCATTGTGACCTAGATCTTGCTACTCCTTTATTTGAATATCATATTTCTGGGGTAAAAGCTACAGCTACAGAAGATCCAGAGTGGCTTATTGAGGATGAAGAGGGACATTCTTTTGTGAGCAGAGAATTCTTTGCAGAGGAGAATCCTGGTCTTCTGAAGCGGCCAGGGTTTTGTCATATTCCTCACCATCCAATGGGCATACACATGGAGTCCTACATTTCAGATTTCTTGGAATGTCCTATAAAGATTAATCCACCAATACTCGCAAGGGATTATTGCAATATGAAAGATTTCCAAGACCACATTATAGAGCCTGTTCCTTTATTGATTAAGGAAAGGCCATGGGTGGAAATCAGCTCTACTGGGCTTGCAGAAAGCACAGAGAAGTGTAAGAGTAGTGGGCAACTCATCTCCTATCCAGAGCCTGTTTGTGAGCAGGTATCATCTGGCATTGATCAGCCTCCATCTTTCCTCCGCCCACTTGTGCACTCTGAAGGCAACAAAGAGGATTTTCCATTCTTCATAGCAGATTCTCTGAGCAACTCTTTTGAAGAGATTATTGAAGATTTCTTGGATGCATTGGCATCTGCCCCCGATGGGTCTGTTTTCTCAAAACTAAACAAAGAAGCCATTGTGGAAGAGGATTGTTTTTTCTTCCTTCACGAGATTTCCCATGATGTATTTACATTTGGGATTGAAAGGGAGGATCAGGAGACCTTTCCCTGTTCACAATATTGGGGAATGCACGAAGAATATGAGGAAGAACCAGAAGAGCAGCCACTGCCTGAGATCAGTGAGCCTACTTAAGTTATTCACCCACCTGTGCTTATCAGAGATATTCGGCCGTGTGTGAACAATTGTGTAGCAGAAGAGGCTGTCTGTCGCCAATTTCCTGGAATTGGCCACTCATTCAATGACCCTGTCAGCAAATACATGGAGTGGCATTTCCCTTATGCTTTGGAGCCGCCATATCCCATCTCAACTTCAGATCGTAAGGAGAAGTTGAAGAGTGTAACCGTTCTGCTGTCACGGTTACATCAACTATTTTTGATCATTGACAGAAGGAAAGAGCTTCCCTTCGGGAAGTTACTTGATTGGCTATGGTGGAAGTCGGCTATCACCTAGCACCATGTAAAGTATTTTATTAGTTTAGGACTGTATATAAATAATCTCCTTTGAGCATGTAGCTTTGTTTTCTTTGCTTTACTTTTTGGCATATATTTTCAGCAGCGGGTTGTTTTGAGCATGACTTCATAGCCCAACAGCAAGGCACTGAAGTTGCGGAATGTGTTCTTAGAGCATCACAGGGATGACTCTATCCCCCATGGAGCCAAATGTTAGCGATATTTCTTGTAAGGGGGTTAGAATGCAAAAAAATAGGTTAAAAACCCACTTGTCCTAAGTTTGGGATGCAAACGCGTCGGTGGTAAACATCAAGCGGATCTGAATGGCAGGATTTCGCGCACCCAGATCAATGGCACGCATTAGATTTTGTACCCCCTCCGCCTTTCTACCTTTAAGAGGAGGGGGGGGGGTC
>JASDQU010010989.1:25911-43622 GCA_032191745.1 Picea mariana | reverse complement strand
CCCTTTTTTCCTGCTGTGTCACCCTCTATACCATCCTTCCCCTCGCCACCTGTTCTCCTCCTGGTCGTGAGATGAGGCTCACTCCCTTTGGCCCTTATTCATCTTTCGACATCTGTCCACCTTCCCTCTTATGGTCCGTTGGTCCCTCTCCCTTATCATCATCCACTCACCCTCCAGGTCTCTTCATCCCCTACCATGTGTCTCCTCCACCTCGACACCTTCCACTATGCACTTTTACTCCTGCACTCCCTGTTGTTTCCACCTGTGCCCTGTCCATCTCCCGTGGCATCCATTATCCATTGGTGTGACTCCCACCATCATTCTCACCAAAACCTCATCCTCATCTGCCATAGGGGTTCCTCACAGCAGTCCAGTAGAGCAGCATCCAAAGGAAGACCGTTCGACTAATCCAGGTGGTACCTCTAAGTGACCGCCACGTCCCAAAGGTGCCGAGTTGGCCGGGCCGTCCTCGATCCCAATGAAGTAGTTATTGAAGCAGTTGGTGGTGGTTAGATATCGTCTTTGCAATAATGGGAAATTCCGGCAATGAGTTAAGTGCACGTCGATTCGCCTACGGAACTGTCAGAAGTTCGATCATGCCCGCCGTAGGTGCACGATAAGTCAAAGACTGCAGGTGCATATTGTCAGAAGCCATGTAGACACAAAGATTTCAATGCAATGTCTCGATTTTGTTGATGTTATCGTTTTGAGTATATGTAGGCGTTTTATCCATTTTGGTATCTATCGATGGTAGAGCTAAGCTCCCGACTGTAAAGTTTTAACAACCATTCTGGTTTCCTGGTTATGCATCTATGTTTGAGATTTCTTGTTTTATGACAAACAGTTCTCCTTTTTCATCTATGTTTTGTCTCATACCAGAGAGTTCATGATCGAATGCTTTGTATGAATTAGCACAGTCATGTTATGATAAATGATTTATTGTTGCATTACTATTTTCTTTGGTTTCCTGCATTTGGGTGTAAGAAGATATTGCCTCCAGATGCCTTCTCTCACGGTCTGTTAGAAACCTGATGTTTAGAACAGTCCCCTGCACTCTTCTCATGCAAGTCTTCCACCTATTCACCCTTATTACAACTCACTGTTTGGAGTTTCTCTAAGACCTCACTCGCCCATGCATGCCTGGCCTAGTTTCAGAGTTGAGACGATATTTTTCTGAGTTCTCTTCCACTTGATCACTCCTATATAAACAAATCGTGACATTAAACTGATGGGTGTCGGGCTCTGCTCCTGCAAGAAATCTAGGAGTGACATCCGACGCTAACACCACCCAAGCGATTTGATGCAGAAAAGGAGAAGGGGAACTTTAAGGAGGCAAAACAAGAATTTCTCAAGCATAATGTTTCATCTACATCTACCGCGCAACATACCCAAGACGTCCCAACATATGAAATTCCGTCAACATTGGACCATACCGGTGAAGTCCAACTGGGAAACCAAGTAAGTTGTATTAAAACCTGCAATATTGTATTCAAGTATTTAAGGATCCATCATTCGTTATAGTATTATAGAATCTGTTAGATAGATGTACCACAAAATCTGAGGGAAATTTAGAACATAGGATATTCAATCACCTCCATCCCAGAAGGATAACCAACAGAGATTTTAGATTGAATTCCAACATCAAAGATTTTAACATGGGCGATGTGATATTAGATATGGGATCTGAAGTGAATGTATTTCCAAAAAAGACATGGAAATGCATGAGAAAACCTACCTTAGGCTACTCACCAGTCCAACTGAATTTAGAAAACCAACATAGAGTTCTACCAATAGGGAGGCTAAAATGAGTGACAATAGATCTGTACGGAGTGATCACTAAGGAAGACTTTGAAGTAATCAAAATCGTGGATGGCACAATACCATATCCAGAATTACTGGGATTGGATTGGGCGTTTGAAAATCAAGCAATAATCAACTTGAAGACTAGGAAGATGACATTTGAGTTGGGAGAATATAGGGTTATCGTGCCTCTAGATCCATCAGAAGCCAAAATATTTATGGAACCAACATGTTTAGACCTTGAAGAAATTAACCAGCTGTAACGAACCACCACGTGCATTGAAGACTACATCAATCCAAATACCGATGGTGTAATTATATGGATAAGTATCACATCATGTGATTCTGACTAAGACACAGGTCTGGAGAATTGGAAACAACACCTACATGAGGTCTCGACCAGAATATGTGCTCAAATAGACCATGCACTAAGATGGGTTAGGACAGAAGTCAAAGAACCTCCAAGTTTCCATGGAATCAACGAATTGGAAGAATTCCTAACGAGATATGAAGAATAAGTATCATACAGTTAGAGATTGTTATCTCTCGACATCACACTTAAGGCTACACCTGCAATATGGTGGGGCACACACAAAGAAACAATCAAGGACTTGTACCAATGTAAATGATTACTGGACATCAGGTTTGGCGCAACACAAAGAAGAAACCATAAAAACAAATGATGGACGGGGGGCTCCAACAGAACATTTGGAGACGTGCAGAGTGCTATGGAAAATGATACCCCCAGAAGAATGGCCTCATCATTTTGTACACACATTAGAGGGCATCCCAGAAAACTAGTATACAGACCAGGAACTGCGTATAGGAACTACGAGTTGGACAATACTCCAACAAAATTTTATAGACACTTTGTCATTCAAACATGAGAACCCCAACATAGATGAAACAATTAATAAAATAAGATTGGTGATATTCATTAAGGATCCAGAACATGAACTCATGACATAAGAACAACAACAAAACAAACAGACAATGGAATAAATGATTTCATGTTACTATGTGCAGGAAGAAGCACCGGATGAACATGATCCGTGCGATATTCAGATTGAAGAAGTTGAAGGAGAAAGAGAAGTGGAAGGTCCACCTCTAGAATCAGAATTAATTGTTGTGATAATAAAGGTAAAGAAATTCAACATTGGGACAGTTGAGAATCCAAATATGGCGAGCATTGGAGACTACTCAGACGAGTAAACAATAGACATGATAACAAAATTACTGTGCGAGTATAGTGACCTATTCCCAATGACCTTTACATATATGAAGGGTATCGTAGGATAACTTGGAGAGATGAAGATCAATATTAGATTGGAGGCAAGACCTATCAAACAGAGGCCTTACATATTGAACCCCATCTACAAGCAGAAGTTAAGAGCAGAAATCGACAGAATGCTAGAAGTTGGAATCATAGAACTAGTAGAAGAATAAGAATAGATAAGCCCCATGGTAGTTCAAGAGAAAAATCAAGGAGGCATAATAATTTGTGTAGATATGAGAAAGCTCAATGATGCTTGCCTACATGACCCCTTCCATACACCCTTTATAGATGATGTACTAGAAAATGTGGGAGGCTAGGAAGCATACTCATTCACTAATGGATTCTCAGGTTACCACCAAATCAAGGTAGCAACAAAAGATCAACACAAGACTACCTTTGCAATAGAATGGGGATCCTACCAGTACACAGTCATTCCTTTTGGAATGAAAAATGCACCAACAATTTTCTCCAGAGTAGTCATTGTTTCTTTCAAAGAATTCAACCATCAGTTTCTAGAAGTATATTTGGATGATTGGAGAATGTACAACCTATTGAAGGATAATGTAGAGGTGTTGAGGCTAATGTTAGAAATATGTCGACAATGCAAAACATCCTTGAACATTAAGAAATGTATATTTTGAACACCCTTCATAATTCTATTGGGTCACATTATATGCAGACAAGGTTTGATCATGGATCCTGCAAAGATTGTGGTAATTGTGAACTTAACACCACCCAAATCAGTGTGCCAACTAAGGGATAAATTAGGAAATACATGATATTAAATAAAAATTATCAAGTTTATGCATAGATCACTGTGTCGATGGAGAAACTACTTAATAAGGATACTAAATTTCAATGGAATGAGCGCTGTAAGCAAGGATTGGACACCCTGAAGGAGAAGATGGTCACAAAAACCATCCTAGTCTTTCCAAATTGGGAAAAGACATTCCATGTGCATGTAGATGCATTAGAAATATCCTTGGGACATATTCTGGCACACCCAGGAGCAGGGGATTTAGATCACCCCATAACATTTGCAAGTAGAAAAATGTCAGACTCCGAGCAGAAATACAACACCATAGAGCGAGAAGGCCTGGAAATGGTGTATGCACTTCAAAAGTTTAGGAATTACCTACTTGGTAAACATTTTAATATGTTCATAGATCATTCAAACCTTAAGTACCAAGTCAATAAGCTAGTGTTGGGGGGGATAATCTGCCGATGGTTACTCTTGTTTCAAGAATTTGACTTTGAATTCATAGTGAAGCCAGGGAAGCTGAACACAAGACCTGATCACTTATCAAAAGTCACCAATGACAATAAGCCTACAAATTTAGAGGATACCTTCCCTGACACGCAATTATTTTCAGTTCAGATTGCAGGTGATTATTTTTCTGACATTATTGAGTATTTAAGTATAGGGACTGCGCCACAAGAATTTAACACCGCGTAGAAGAAGAATCTAGTTTTCCGAGCAACCGACCACCAATTGATCATCGTGCACTTATACAAAATGGGGGCAGAAAACATCTTAAGAATATGCGTGCTAGAACATGAAAGGCCGAGGATACTAGAAAAATCCCATGAAGGAATAGTGGGAGGACACTATGCAGGAAAAGCTACCGTGCAGAAGGTACTGCGTGCAGGATTATGGTGGCCAACTATTCATAGAGATGCAAAGGAATATTTTCAACAATGTCATGTTTGTCAGAGGGTCGGAAAACCAAACATATGGGATGAGATGCCCTTACATCTACAAGTGATGCTACAAGTGTTTGAAAAATGGGCTATCGATTTTATTGGGCCATTTCACCCACCCACAGGAAGATCAGGCATGCGATACATTATCACTGCGATGGAATACCTCTAAAGATGGGCAGAGGTGTTATAGGACTAATTGGTAGGTGTGGACACTAACAGATCTCCCTAGATCCACCTGGATCTAGAACAAAATAGGACAATACATGACTCTTTCCCTAAGTTGTAATCATTGAATCTGCTAATAGGAAGAAATAAGTGACATACCTTTATATCGCTTCCTTAGGGCTCTATTGTTCCCGCTTCGCTCTGGTGCTCTCGTGAAGTCAAGTCTGAGACAACACAAACCAACCAAAGTGAAGATAACAAAGTATATTCAATGTCAACTTATGCATATGATCAAGGAATTACGCAATAAAGTAAGAGTGACTTTATGGGAAAGAGACATGCCACTGTATCATATTAATTGAAAGTAGAAGATACAACCTGATTGCCTTGATGTTGCAAGCTTCCTTTTAGTGAACCTTGGTTCCAACAAATAGACTTGCTCTGTACTTTCATGAAGAAGATCCAATTCCTTTTGATAGACCAAATAGAGCCTTCAAGCTTTTGTCAAAGCAGGGTTCTTCACACAATTCTTTCACCAATTCTTCATTCAATATTTCTTAACCTTTTCCATGAGAAACCTTTCAATATATAGGAGAAGGAGAGATGGTTACATGGATGAGGATGATCCCATCAAATCTGAGAAGTCAATAGAATGACAACCATACAAATGCCAACTCATTTTCTATAAGATTCTCTTCTAGAACCCTCGAGACCTCTTCTCCTTTCCAAGCTTAAAATAGGTTCACACCCTGTGTATAGAGAAAACTACGAGAAGTTCACACCCTAAGTGTGGGTGCCCTGTGAGAATGAGGGGTTCTCGCACCCTAGGCCATAGGCAGCCTACGAACTCACCTTAAAAATATATTTTTGGAAGAAGACATTAGTCATTTTTCTTAGGAAAAAACTCCTTGTTGGAAGCTTGAATACAACATTGTTGAAACATCACCAAAGTGACCAAAATCATGTGTAACAAGAGGCAACACCAGTTAAATATTGCAGCACAGAGACAACAACACACTTCCTATTTGAACATGTGCTCACCCAATTTGGATGTCTAGGGATCCTGATGAGTGACTAAGGAACTCACTTTATCAACAACACTATCAGAGATATGACTGAAGAATTTGAGGTTTACCATCAGAAAAGTATGCCATACCATCCTCAGGAAAATGGAACAGTGGAATCCTTCAACAAGATTCTAGAGAATTCCCTAACCAAGATTTGCAATGTCAACAGGGACAACTGGGATTCAAATACCAACAATATTATAGAACTACTTGTAAGAATATGATAGGGTAGACACCATTTATATCGGTACCAAGTCTGCATGTCACAACAATTACAAACATGATAGAATGAGGCACAATACAAGAAAGTCTAAGACAACTGATGAGCATGGAAGAAGATAGGATTTTAGCAGGCATCCAACAATAAGTACAGAAAGAAAGGGACAAAGTTTGGCATGACTGACATATCAAGAGAAATTTTTTCAAGGAAGGAGACCTAGTCCTACTGTATGAAAACAATTTTTTCAACATCCAGGAAAGTTTAGAATGCATTGGTTGGGACCATATGAGGTCAAGAATATCACAGACTTGAAAGGCATGATCAATGGGAGTTGAATAAAGCTGTACACAGATAGTTGACCACCAACAACTTGACAGTTACCGCGCAGTATAAAAAAAAAACCATGCAAAAATTCATGCACGCAGGAGAGCAAATCAATGCGACGAAAAAAAAAAGAGTCATCCTACACAAGTCATTGAGTCATCTCCACAAAATAAGAACACTACGCTAGAAGCAAAGGCTATATAAGCCAAGGAATCTGTGCACCCATAAATCTTGAAGTGTCGAAAAAAGGACCAATGGTCAGAAAGAGGAAAAATTCAGAAAAGGATGACTGAGGAGTCAGGTGCCAACTAGCATCGATGGCTGGAAGTGCGACAACCCATACACAGAGGTAACGATCGTAGCGTGACGTAAAGGGAAAAAGTTCAAAAAGGGAAAATTGTACCACTTGCAGAACATGCCGCCAAAAGTGAAAAAGGGGCAACTGTCAGTGCAGAACAGTTGTCACTGCGCCGTCCCGCTATAAGGTCAAAAAGGGGGGGAAAATCCAATCATTGTGTCAATTTATAAGGAGAGAACACAGAGCTAAGTGGAAGAGATCTAGAGAGAGAATTTGACCAAGCATTCACTGAGTTCATAGATTTCAAGCCTCAACCCCGTCGAAATGTCACTGCCATGAGTTGGAGAGTCAGGTAGAGCCAACATAAACACACACAGTACTAGTCATGCGACAGAAACAAGGGAGAAAGTGACACATGTAGTGGTGGACATGGATGAAATCCACACACCATAGTATGAAAGAAACCTGGTAACATTAGAAGAGAAGAAAAACCCAGCACAAGAGGTCGGGAAGATGGAGGAGGACCTCGAAATAAGGGATTTTGATACTTCACGGGGGCAAGGGAAATGACAGACTGAGAAGACCATGGGTTTAGTGCCACAGAGCCACAAATCAGAGGTATAATAGGCCACAGTATAGGAGGGCGTACCATAGGTGGGGGCCTCATCCCCACAAGAAAAATGGAAAGGCCAAGCTAAGAGAAAGATGCACGGAGGGTCACAACCGCAGGTAAAAGGGACCTCGGTTCTACCAAAACTTTCGAGTGAAGTGAGATTCGATGAAGACATGGTCAAAAGATTCACTGCCATCAAATACTTCGACCATGATGTGGTCGATGTTACTAAATTCCCAGACTTGGTATCACAGGTCTACCTAGAAATCAAGGGAGCAGTCTCATCAAGCATGCCACTAATAGAGCCGACACAGTGGATCCTGGGGATGTATAATACTAGCATCATGAACTTGTTGGATGCCCCACACTTTGGGAGGGGAAATCCTATCAATGCCTGCATCAAGCAATTGATTGCACGCATCCATGGAATAATTTTATGGATGGATAGGCTAGTGCCTATCACTGTGGACCTCATCGTAGGAATCACAGGGCTACCCGTAGACAGGGAAAATCCATAGCAATATTTGGAGGACAAAACCAGAGCTAATTCCATCTTAGATGAGATCAAGGCTAAGTATGGCATAGAGCGAGGAAACATGGGAATCAGGATAAATGACATCAATGATCCTGCGATAAGGTTTTATACCATACTCCTTGAGTTCAAACTAATGCACAAGTGTCAAAAAGAGGAAGTATTGGCTGGTGTGTTCGCCATCGTCACGTAGTGTGCAAAGGGGAGATCGATGAGATGGGCCCCATACTTGATGAATTCATTTTTGGAGGACTAGAAGGATACACAATATTGGGGTTCTAAGTTCCGCTACTCATGGTTACTCATCCTCATTAGCCTCATTGGTTTGAAAGAACTGGTCTACAACAAGTACATGAAGAGATCGGGGAAGTGTGGTGCAACAAAATACATCTCATTACGTAACTGCACAGACCCCAAGAGAAAGAAGGAGAACATATATATCTTTGCGAGGTACTTCACAGAGATGCAGGACCTTATTGCAGATACATGACATATTACACCAGAGACTGTCCAGGAGTTAGGACAAGTTTCCAACTTCAGGGAAATGCACCACAGTTTATGGATGCAAGCCAAGAATGACAAAAACAAGGAATGGCTACAGCTAAACTATTGCATCACACAGGAAGAAATCCAAAGAGAGGTCCAGGCATGGCCCGAGGAATGGAAGGTACCCAAGATTCCAACCACGGTAAAAAGCACATGACCTCAGACGCAGGACAAACCAACCCCAACACACTAAACAGGCACCAACGGGGTAGGAACCAAGAAGAGGAATGCCCAAGGCCAAGATGGGGGAAGCACCCTAGCCAAGAAGAAACTGTGCACATAGAATAAACCACCAAGGGGGTCTACACAGGATCCACCATGCACAAAACAACTACCAATATACTCAACGAGAGAAGTGTGTGCGGAAGAGACAGATGCAGGAACCCAGGAAATCCCTGAGGCAGAAGAAACAGGTGTAGGGACACACAAAATCCTTGAGGAGGAAGAGAAAGGGGCAGGAACCCAGGATATTCCTGAGGCTAGAGAAATAGGGACAACTAGCACAGGGGACACCAAGAGGCCCCTTAGTCCTGAGCCATCAGCTACCCAGGACAAGCTGGCAGGAGAGCACACTAGTGGTGGCCGAAGGAAGGAAAAGGCACACAAGCCACAAATCCATATCTCACTAACCCAAGATGATGTGGAGTTAGTAGCGACAACAGTCTAGGAGAGACTGGATGAAGTATGGAGGAATGCGGAGAATCATAGGGCTTCAATCATTGATCAAGTGCAAGAGGTGAAAATTGTGCTAGAGCAGTTAAGGATTAGGGTAGCAGAGACACTAAAAGAAATTCCCACACAGGCTAAGGAAGTAGTGCCAGTACCTGAGACAGTACAATTTTCAACACAACCCGACAACAATTTCATCATCACACCAAATATGATGTTCATTGACGAAGAAATAACACATAAACCCCTTAAATACATCGAGACATTGGATGTGGCATTGGCCAAGATTCCAACAAAAGCGCTATACAAACTTCAAGTGAGCGTCACGTAGGAGATTCAATCCAGATCAAGAGTGGATTCCACAAACTTATAGATATACCAAACATAGACTATCTCGATGAAGGAAGCCCTCAACCTTGATGTGCAACAAAAATAGAAAGCACAACAGAAAGTGGAGAAGATGGAGCAACAAATCCACATCTTGTTCCAAGTAATTCTCGAAATTACAAGCGAGGAGGCAGGGTCATCGGAAGAGAAGCTGCGTAAGATAGAGCAGACTATATAGAATTCATGGAGAAGATCAAATACCTAGAGGAGCGTGTCACACCCACTACTCCTCCAGAAGTCAGAGCGTAGTGGGAACATGAGGCAAAAGAAGATGTAGAGGCCATTGACCAAAGCATACTAACAATCACTAAGCTGTTAGAGAAGATCACACACCTTTGGACTCACCTCATAGAGGATGGGAGCCTCCAAGAATTATAAGAGAAAGAAACCAACATCCATGCAACAAAGGCGAAGGTGAAGCAATGACAAAAAGTAGTGTCACTGCCATAAAATATCAAGACTGCTACTGAATTGAAGGCCCTGTAGCTGGAAGAGAAAGCGTTGGAAGAGAAAGCACTACAAGCGCAGAAGACAACAAGACATGCATTGTTAGATCCCTTGCAAGAAAAGGAGGAGCAGCTGGTCATGGAGAGTGACACAGCTAAGAATAACATTGAGAATATCGGAGCCGAAGGTGAAGAGATACTACAGTCTCCTATCACAGTGCCGGTGGTCACCGCTATGGTCGACAAGAGTAGTCAAGCTCGACAGTAGTACCAACGGATAACAGAGATGTATGACGCCCTACAACATGCAGTATCTGAAGTAGGAAGAAAGCAGTGACAGTGGAATAATTCAAGCAGTGACTTAGGATGAGTGACGATGTCAATGTTGGGGGCCTATTGGGAACGTGCCCATTTTGGGGAAAAGGCACGACGTGGAGGAGAGACAATTGGCATAAATGCATGCGAGGTGCGCATGCAAGAAGAAGGGAAAGAAAGACAAATGGAAGAAAAGGCAGTGGACGAAAATGCGCATGCAGAGGAGAAAAGCATGCAATGCCAACATGCAAGAAGACCTAATTAGGTTAGGGTTTTGGTAAGAGAATGTAACAGCTGATGAGCTCAGGATATATATAAATAGACACATAGGAGGTCTAGGGGGGGGTTCGACGTCTTTGATGGTTGTTATGAGTTACTCATATGAGATAGAGTAACATGTCTTTAACTGAAATATGATCTAATACCTTTTTGTAATTTGTTGAGCTATGGGATGGGAAAGTGACTAGACCTTTAGGGTTAGATTGCAGGCTGGGGAGCTTGGTGTGATCTAGTCAGCCTCATAAAGGTCAAGGAGTCTATTTTCTGAAGGTATGAATGGATTTGTAGTGCACGTGGTGCCATATATGACAAAACCATAATAAAAGAGCCTTAGAGAAAAATCTTTGTGGATGTAGCCTAGGAGGGGGTGAACCACGGTAACTCATGTGTTGTGTGGAATGATTATTGTTTATGTCTTTGTTGTCAATGTTTAAATATTAGATGAATTCTTTGATGAAGTAGTTAGATCTCTTGATTTACATGAATGCATAAGGAACAACCAAATAACTAAGACCGTTGAATGACATAATATGGCTTTAATAACTAGATAGAAATCTTAGCACACACTAACAGATCCCCATTTAATCTTGGATTGCAAGAACTTGAGTATTGTAGTCACCCATTAAGACTATCTTGGGTGAGATCACGCAGTGCACTTTATGTACTGCATTGCCTTCTAGTTTACCTAGAGGGCCGATAGTTTTAGAGGCTTTGTTGGAACCATAGTAGACCTAAACCTGGGTCAATCATGTTAAAGGTATAGATCATATACCAACCAAAATTCTAGTACACAACACCTCAAGATGCTATCCAATCCTAATTTGTACAATTAGCCCGCAATTAATTGATAGTCTTCTACATGAACCACCAGGTTCCTTTTTTGAGTTGCGGAATAGCCCTCTGGTGTAGTAACAGTGGTTAAAATAATGCAACGTTCAACATATAATCAGGAATAGCCTCAATACAAAAAATATATGCATCATGGAGCTGATCATCTACAACTCCACAACTTTCTCTCGACTCTAGTATAGACAAATGATCTGGCCCCACATTTAGTTTACCAGGATTGACAATGACCTCAAAAGAAAACTCCTGAAATAATAAAAACCATCTACAAATTTGACCTTCTAACACAAGTTTGTTAACCAAATACTTCAAAGCAGAGTGATCAGTAAAAAAATTAAAATTATTTCCTAACAAATAATGTCTAAACTTTTTTAAAGAACAAACTATTTCCAAACCTTCTCTTTTAGTTGTAGTGTAGTTTCGCTCAGCTTTGAAAATCTTTCTGGTAGCAAAGTAGATAGGATGATCAATATTTCCTTCCCTTGTTTGTTCCTTAATAGCACCTAACACAATTGTAGAGGCATAAATGTGCACATGAAAATAAATCTTCTAGTTAGGATAAGTTAAAATAGGTGTAGTATTCAACTTTTCTTTTAGTAGGTTGAACACTTTATCACAGTCTTGAGTCCAAAGAAATTCTTAGAACTTCTTTAGTAGTTGTTCCAAAGGTGAAGCTATACTTGTGTAATTCCTAATAAACCTGCGATAGTATCCAGTGTGGCCTAAAGTAGTTCGCAACTATTTGACATTTGTAGGTGGAGGCATATTGAGAATTACTGCAACTTTCGCAAGATCGACTAACACTTCTTCCCTACAAACTATATGTCCGAGCAGATTCCCAAAGTGTACACAAAAAATACATTTGTCAGATTAAGGAAAATATGTAGCTGTCTATAGTGGCCCAACATCAGCCATAATAGTTTGATGTGCTCCTTGAATAATTTGTACACAATCCATGTTGGGTATGCATTATATTATTTGCACGATAGTCCTTGGTTTTCATGCCCATTTTTGGGAATTTTTTCGACACATGTTTTTTCGTCGATGGTTTTCTATTTCTGTTTAAAGAATTAAGGTTGTTGACTAATCTAGGTCATTGAATTAGGTTTTTGGATGCCACTGGATCCCATATGTATATTGTATTGTAAACAATGTATGATGAGATGAATATAGAAGATGTTGGTTTTCCCGGTTTGGGTTTCTAGAGGAAACGTATCTGTGTAATGTGTGTATTTTCCATTGTATCTTTTTTTTTTAATTGAAAATCCATTTGCAATAAAATATTGTACAAGTTTAAAATCTACAGTCCAATCATCCAGGTGAACCTCGAGAAACTTATGAATGAATTCGTAGAATGTTGCAATCATTATCAGAGAGAGCACTATTGGGTAATTCTTGATCCCAAAAGGCATAACATTACAGGAAAATGATCCCCACTTGGTAGTGAAGGTAGTCGTTTTCTTGTCTTCTTCGACAATTCGAACCTAGTGGTATCTAGAAAAACCATTTGTAAAGGAATACACTTTGTTTCACACTACTTGATCCAATACCTCATCACTAAAGGGGGTAAGAAAGGGGTCACGTGTTGACAGATTTGGTTGGTTGTCATTGATGTCAACCCTTGAAGTAAGTCCAATAGAAAATTCTGGTAGTCGCAGAGGTGTGGTTAAGGAACTCAAGTTTGTATGAGGAAGAAAGATGTGAAGACCAATGAGTTTGTAGAGAAGACTATCTTAAATGGATAGTACAGGTTCCATTTCTGATGATATGTGGTACGTCACATGGTTCCTCACGGTCGAGGAGATATGGATTAATGAAGTTGGAGGACCCTCATGAATATTCTATAAGCCCCTATAAGGTCAACAAAGAAGTCAATTATTTTAGAATATCCTAGAAAGTCATCAAGAAGTTTACTAGTCAAAGTGGTTGTAACTAGGAGTTAATCATGGATAAAGTTGTTGAGATAAGAAAATAATTAAAAATAAATTAGTTGCAACAAGAAGTGGTGAGTTTACTAATTATGGGTAAAGAAATTGCAACAAGAAAGTTGGTTATCCATAAAAGGGGAAAGTTGGGTAAAACAATTAGAATATGACCCCTAAAGGAAGGCTCTTGGAGAGTATAAATAAGAGAGAAAGAGACTCCCATTAGAACCTATTGAAAACATTGAATATCTATCTTGTGAAAAGGTTTATTTCAGGCACTCATTGATACATCTGAAGTTGCATAAGTATGAGCTAGTGAAGGAAGAGTGAAGACAAAGTTTCAAAGTTGTAGAAGGAAGTAGGAAGATCGTGAAAAACCCTTATTATGGTCATCCCCACGGGTTAGAGAGTAAACATTCCATGAGGAATCCCCATAAGATGCCTATAGCCTATCACATGAGGCCCCGCTAGACAACCCCTTTCTTCATGCAAGACACTACCAGATTTGAAGGAAGAGGCATGGTTCAAATTATAGAGGCTAAAGAGAGGCTACAAGAAGTGTGACAATGTTCAGGTGCAATAGATCTATCTACATGATTAAAAAGGTATGTTATATGCTTGTTTGTAGTTGGATGTTGGTGATTGTGTGAGATATGGTTATGGGAGATTGAATATTTTCCTTGTAGAGACTATTGGCTGTATGATACATATTGTATGAGAAAAATATACAGAGGTGCAATGCTAGTATATTTGTTTTTTGTCATTGGAAAATTTTGTTGGGTATGTTGTTGAGGCATATCTTGTATTTATTGGTACATGTTTGAGGGATTTTGGTTGAGGTGTGTTGCTGGAGTTATTGATACAGATTGAGGCTACATAATAGTGAGGGTTTGACACTTGGCTAATRTGAGGGTTCACTACACTTGGTTTATGATTGTTTGTATATGTATGGAACATGATTAGAGAGACATAGTTGTACATGGTTTGAGCTATACACTTTTGACAATGGGTATGAGATCTATGTGATCAGATGTGATTGGTTGAGGAKATTATTGTGACATATTGTTGTTACATGTTTTTACAAGTTATTGGTACATGTTTTACAAGGACATATTGACAGTGATAGAGTGATAGTGGTAGTATCAGATATTTGGCACTTATATTTCATGGTGTTTGGAAATGGAAAGGATAGGTGGTTGTAGCCACCTTCTAGTTGTAGCCAGAGAACATAGGGGGTTGTAGCCTCCTTCTAGTTGGATCCAGAGAATCAGGGAGTTGTAGCTTCCTTTAGGTTGGATCCTGAGAAGCCATGGTGTTATTACCAAAAAATTTCTCATACAAATGCAAACAACTCATGAAGAAACAATAATCAACACAAATACAACATACAATGAATAATTATAGGAGGATCGTCAAATAGTCATTAAACTATGCAAAAAGGATCCCGAATTTCCATGCATATTCAACAAGGAAAACGCTTGCACATTCGCACAGGCTAACACAAGGTACAACATGTACAATGCAAGGCCGCATGGATGACAATCAAGCAACCTAAGCAAATGTGGAAATGACACACTGATGATTTTGGTTGGGCCTCAACCAGTTATGGGATGAAGCAGATCTTGACCATACCCCAAAATTTCCCTAAAATTCCACCTTGGGTTCATTAAAAGGATGCGAGGTACCTTCAAAGGCCTCCCCATTCACATTTGAAACTAGTTGTGAAATATCTAGCAATCCTCCTATAAATGTAGGATCATTGTATTCAAAAGAAGAAGAAGTTTATTGTAGTGTTATGTTGTTAAAATCTTATTGGAGAAACCATTTCCTCTCTCAAGAAAAAATTGAGCAAGTATAGCAAAGGAAATCCTCTCTACCTCTTGGTAAGCCTTTCCATAAAATTTTTCACCATTCTCAAGTGAGAATAGGAGAGTAGAAGCTCTATCTTGAGGGATTCAAGATCCCTCCCTTAGGAGGAATAAGGGATTCACAAGTCCCACATTTCTCCTCTTGGTGTTCTCAAATTAAGAAGACTGGTGTCTATTAGATACCAAGTCTTTGTGTCCAATATTTTTCATCTATTGTTGATAGTTGTTTAATTCATGTTTTTTGTTTTATCGTTCTCTTTTTCTTTGATATATGTTTCATTGTTTGTAGGTTCACTAATCTGCTAGCCATTGTTCTGTGTTGTTTAGATAGTCCAACTAAGCAATCAACGGTCCTCGTTTTGCTCACCCAAGTGGCAAAGAGAACCCAACAGTTTGGCGACCATACTAGGGATTAGGGATTAAATTCCTCCCCCTTTGGACTCTTAGACTTTCTATTCTCACTCTCTTTTGTTTGTAGGGTTCAAAACTGACTCAACCTACCATTCAAAAATTGCAATTCAACCCTCTGTTGGAGGATTCCATTTTAAATTTTCGTCCCACCATTTTCCTATGTGCATACGGGTTCAGGAAAAATATTTGCGTGGTACATGCAGAATTTCACATCCACGTCCTTTTCATTTCGTGTGTCATGTGCACTTTGCACGACTGTTTGTGCAAAAAATTGAGCATAAGCTCTTTTTCACTACATTGTAAGGGCTTTTGAGGTTGAGTTTTTTCTATTAGATTAGATTTATTTTTGGCACTTTGTAAAATCCATAATAAGTAGTCTTGAAGTTCATTATTGCATAGATAACTTAGTCACACATAGAATTCTAGGGGAATTAAAAAGAACTATAATATCTTTTGATTTCCCTTGTTGCCACATGGATGGGTTAAATTTTAGCATTTGAATTTCATTAATGTTAAAAATAATTAAAAAGTACCTAGGCAAGTGTTTCTTAACACCTAGGAACCTAGGGGGTGGGAAAATGTCTAATGTGGACCCTATTCATTTAATTCATGTGATATGAATTAAAATTGAATTTATGACTTAAGTGAAGGGGGTGAGTGAATAGACATTACATCTCAACCACTCATCTAATTCAATATTGACAATTGGATTAAGAAACCCTTCAAATTCCCTCATTGATTCGGTTAGGGTAAGGAGGCACTCCCCATTGCATTATTCTTCATGATTTTTGGAGAGAAAGGAGAGAGAGAAGTCGAGCAGGAGAAGAGAGGAATTTTGTTGAGCATTGGCACATATTCCAAGGAATAGGTACAACATGAAATCGAGGCAGAGGGTACATCTAGCAAAGGATTGTATATTACGGATTTTGGAGAGGTCGTACAACAGAGAAAAAGTATAGTCCATACATCTGAGGAGATGCATGCATTTCAAGGCAAGTTGGCACATAAATCAAGGCACATTTAATGATGGAAAATCCATACAACAAACCCAAAATTTGTGGCACTAGTTTCTAGACATTTCATATAGCATTAAATGTTGTGACATTCGTACTATGGTATGGATTTCTTGCACATAAATTGAGAAGAAGAATTTGGCACTTTTCATGAGGATATTTGGCTCATCTTCTGAGATAAGTTTGTGTAAATTTTTGTTGTGAATATTTTTGTTGTAACAAAAGAATTTCTCTGAGCTATGAAAATAATAAAAAGCCCCTCTCTCACTGGTTTCCCCCTTGTGGGTTTTTCCAGGGTTAATGTTAGACTAGAAATCTATGTCTCTATAATTTCTGAGTTAGTGTGCTGCTGATAGAATTATTTATTTATGCATTTAATGTTGTTCAGAATCCTAATGTTTCATTTCTGAGAATTTTTTATATGTTGAAAAATTGTTGTTGTTATAAAATTAGGTTATTGGGCATTAAACTATGATTTGTCTCAGTGAGACTTGAAATTGGGTGGGGTCTAAATTTGTTTTACATGGTATCAGAGCTGAGTTGAAGATGAATGCAGAATTAAATCAGCCATATAGAGAGGACAAAAGTTACTTCACCAAACATAATTTTGGAATTTTTTATTTCAGCCGAGAAGGGTCAATGGCTACAATTTTAAGATTTGAGGACAAACTTGATGGGGTAGTGAATTTTGGTGCTTGGAAGGAGATAATGATTTTGATTCTGCAGGAGAGTGAGTTATGGGACATTGTTGAGAATTCTACAACAAACCTAGTAACAATACCTATTATAAAAACAGGACCACTAAGCAATAAAATAAAACAAATGCGGAAAAAAAACACAGAAGATACACAATACAAGAGAGACACAAATTTATGTGGTTCACACAATGTGGGCTATGTCCACCAGAGAAATTTCTAGGTCCTTCCTTTATTATTATCCAGCAAATGAAGGGATACAACCTACTGTTGGACACACCTACCACACTTAAAGGGGGGGGGGGGGGGGGA
>JASDQU010010989.1:11903-22286 GCA_032191745.1 Picea mariana | reverse complement strand
ATCTATACATTTTTCCAACAATGCATCATATACCAATGGAACCACATCGATCCATCTTCATCATGTATCAATGACAACTCATTGATCCATCTTCATATATGCATTCTCATCAAGGACACTACATATTATATTACATAAATCATCATTCAATCAATCCTTTGACATCAATCAATCACTTGACATCAATCAATGACATCAATCAATCAAACCATTGGCATCAATGACAACATGATCCAACACTATAAGGTGTGGGCATCTTTGTGTGCATATGGAAAACTCACATATTTATTTTTCTAGAAAACGTAATAATTACTCAAATGATATAAGGTTTTTTGCAAAGGTTCAATATGCCTAGAAGACCATTGATGACTCTAAACAAAGGTTTTCACTTTCATAACAAGATGATAAGTTTATGAAATTTAGATACTCAATCCCGCAAGTTAAAGTATTGAATTTTAAAAGATAAATATGCATTATAACTAAATTTTTGAACTATCATATGCCTTTTTCCAGATAGTTATTGATGTCCTCCTTGTCAAGTTTTTATATCCACTCTTTCAACAAGAGGAATCTCTAAAAAAATTTAGTCCAAGATCCAAAATTTTCCAATTGCAAGAAGTTTACTAATTGAAAACCCTACCATATCCTTAGGGTACTATTCTTCCCGTAGAACCACCAAGCTACAATGGGTTTTATGAAAATAATGCAAAATCTAGCATGTAGAATGTGCGGCTCCTCCAAAGCATTTGGGGTTTTCTACATCTGTGGTACCGGTACATTCTTGAGACCAAAATCACAACCAAATCACCATGAAAAATATGAGCATTAGGACAACCATCCAACATTAGGGTGCACAACGATGAACTCTCAATCCCAACCCTCTCTTCTTATATAACCTTTGAGACTCATGCCTTTCGTCATTCTCATGCAAAATTTTTAATTATTTAATTCCTAATTCCATAATACTCACCCAAAAATGTCACCTCCATGCACAATTAGTAATTTCAAAAATATATAAATAGGACTTAATCTAAACATTCTATGTTTTTACCCTTTTCTGGGCACTTTTTCCGACAAGTTTGCCCAAAATCTTGTCAAAAATTTAGAAAATTGAAAATTTTAATGGTTGAGATTACATATTTTGGGTGCCCTGGGATTTTTTAGGCATTGAGATGATTTATGCATTCAAAAACATGATTTAAGCAATGTAAAATCATTATTTTGTCAACTATTATTCAACTATTGTGATTTATGCATTAAAAAACGTGATTTAAGCAATGTAAAATTGTTATTTTGTCAACGAAAATTGTGATTTTTTCAACTATTATAGTTGTTGGAAAGTAAAAAATGTAGAATGTTTAGACTACACCCATAAATGGACATTATTCATCGCATTTCAAGTATCTTTCCTATTTATATTTCTCGATGTTCGCTTTATTCTTTTATTTTTCCTAATTGAGTGGGTGTACATTAAATGCTTTTTCCTATTTGAATAGAACTTCTAATTAAAAGTTAATTTATTTATTTTATTTTCAACTCCTAAATACTTTTCCAAATATCAAGTTGAGTCCAAAAAACCTCACTTTTCCCTTTTTATAAAATATGCATAGCTCTACATATGCAATCAAGTCATGGATGCACTTTTCATTTCATTGTAGAAAAATAATTATGCAAGTCAAATGATACTTTTCTCCCAAATTGTTCACATATACAAACCAAAGTCAATACAAATGGTGAAATCAAGTTAACTCAAAGCCTTCAAATATATGGTACCAAGAGTTAGAAAAGTGTTCACTACAACTCTTCAAGTACATATAGGGGTAAAATCATGAACATGGGTAACACTTTCATGACAATCGGGTCTCAAAAATTCCTAGCGGAAAATTTTCAGCCGAAAAAATGTTGCTAGGAATTTTTTCAGCCAAAAATTTGCACGTCAAATTGAACGGTGCTTTGATGATGCTCTTGAAATTCGTGTACAATGTTTTTTGGATGAATTATTTTCCCGTGGTAATAATATTTCCGCCGAAACGTTTATTTTTAACGTATTCCGTTAAAATCTAGGTTTTGGCCGAAAGATTATTTCGGCCGAAAACATGAAATTGGGACTGAAAACAAAAACCAGAGAATTTCCCCAAGCTTACCTGAAATTTGGAGGTTGTGGACTCTTGCAAATACTGAGAATTTGGTTTCGGAAATGACACCAACATTTCCAAAATTGAATCTACTTTCAATTCCTATAATTTGTTTTCATTTTCTTTATTTTTATCTAATTTAAATTAATTTTTTAAAAAAATCGATGCATAATATTTTCAGCAGACATTATGATTCGGTGAAATGAAATATCGGTATCTCTAAAAATATACTGTGAAAAATTTAGAAACAAATATATTCATAATCCTTGAACTGTTCTCTTCAAAAGGGTATATTTAGATTTTAGTTTTAAGTAAAAATTAAGATAGGTACAAGGTGTATAAAAACATGTGTTTAAAATCTGCAACGTTTTCAGCTTGGTCAACTTAAAAAAATTCTAGAAATTATGATATTCATCGGTTAGATTCAAAATTATAGTCATAATAAAATAGAGTCTCTCTAGATTGTTGCAGTATATTTTGTTTCTTAAAAACATAAGTTTAATAATAGATACATTGTTGTAGAAAAAAGTTACTCATTATCATTTCTTTCATGTTTAAGGAACATACTGTTAAACAACTGTCAAATTGACATATCAAATCGTGATAAAAAAAATTTGAAAAATAGTCATTGGAAAGCTAACAAAATTCTTCACAAGTTTTGTTTTTACTGTAAAGTGAAAGTGAAATTTTAAATAAAAAAAATATTTTTGTATGCCGTAAGTTGAAGAACTTGTGAAAATACAGTTTTTTTTCTCATAAAACAAGAAAAAGTGTAACCCATCTTCATGATTTTACCCATAGACCAATATCAAGGGTGACAACGAGTTAACTCAAAGCCTTCAAGTATCCATTTTTTTCATGGTGGAGGATTTTTGTCACGGTTGGGAACTTGTTATCCCAACCTTTTTACCTCTGGTGAGAGACTAATGTTCATTGAGAAATAAGGATTAATACATTGTTGCACGCCCCTTAGAAGAACCTCATGAGTGATCAAAACCACAACCTACCCTCGTGGAAATTTGTAACCTCCAAGAAAACATATATGTTTTTCAACCTATTACATGGTAGGGAAGCTAGTAGGTAGGAATATGAAACCTAGACTTCCTCTCCCTCATGGTGCTCATGTCACAACTTTTCATACAACCCTTTTCCTATATATAAGTTTAATTAACAAATATTATTCTTGTCTCTACCCACATTTAGAGACAAACATATCAAACAATATTGTCCAATAATAATGAATAAATAATAAGAAACAATATATACATGGAAATCATCAATATATTGGCCCCATCTTGGGTCCACATATCTTTACTGAATCTGGAGTCCATATGCACCTGTGGTTCTTCCTATCACACTTGACAAACCATCAGTAACATAACATAATATAGTAATTTCCATCATATAAATGTGTATTTATTTTCAATATCCCATGGTATCACTTATCACTAAAGTTCATATCACCTATATGACTCTTAGACACACATACATCAATATCAATATACAATTCAACCTACTCATAGGAAAAAATAAGTCATCACATCATATGCTAATTATCTCATATCATCTTAATAATATCAAACATAATCCATGGAAAAATTATATATATACAACAAACAATGATTAAACCAAATAAAATTAAAAGTCTAGATGACATCATCCAAAAGTAATTTTATCAACCAACCAAATCATTCTTGTAATCATAATGCTCTCAAATAACAACACAACAATTAATAAAGTCAAAGCAAAAGAGGGAACTACATTGCAGAACATGGAAAAAGCTTACCTTCTCAAAGTTTTGAGTCAAATTGATGGTCCATTGGATAACTCTTGAGAGATTGAAATTTTAAAGAGGGATTTGATGGGAGAAATGATCATAAAATCATTGTTGAAAGCCCAACCACCATTACTTGTTGTTCTCTTTTTGCCTTTAGTGCGACTAAACCTTAATAGAAAACTATTGTTTCCACCTCATTGTTTGTTGCATCTCCTAACCCAAAAGCATAATCCATTGACTTTTTTCCACCATGAACGAAGATGAACCACCCCTCGCACCTGCCACCCCTTTTTTTGAAAATTATTTTTAACACTATATTAAAAAAAAACTAGGTTTATAATTTAAAAATGGTTTACTTTGCAATCCTATAATTTAATCAAATTTAAAAAAAAAAATGTCATTTGATGCATTTTAAAATGTGTTTAAAATTATTATTTTTTTTTTAACAAATAAATTATATTTTTACAAATGATAAGGTAATGTGTGAATGTTCTGTCATGGATGTGGATAGTTCGTAGAAGTCACAAAATAAATAAATTAAATTTTGAAAAAAGAGAAGGTAATGTGTAAAAGTTCTGTCATGGATGTGGATAGTTCTTACAAGTCAATTTTATGGGTTTAAATCATGTTGTTGGGGTTTCATTGTAGGTTTTCAATAGTTTGTTGGGGGATCCGTCATGGTTTCATAACATCATGTCAATAACGATGCCTTTAAAATATTGTCTTATTTTTTTTATCCAATATCATTTAAATATTTTTTTGTGTTTTCTATAATCTAGTATGAGGGAGATGTATAATTCATTTTGTGTTTAATGTGGTGGAAATGACACATGACACTTAAAATATATATAAAATATTAAGGATGAGTTGCTAATATATTGATTTGAGGATGATTATAAGCATCTATAGGTATACAATTCATCCATATCATATTGTATAATCTGAGACCCTGATTAATGAAAGTGAACAAGTGAAATATAAAGTAGAAGGAATGACTCTCTTTATGAGGAATGCTTTGAGGGTGAAACTGCAACCAAGGAGAACTAAGAAATTGGGGTCTATAAGATGAAGCACATAACATCCATACAACATCCATCTCATATAGTATAAACTAAGACCAATTAATGAAAGTGAACAAGTGAAATATAAAGTAGGAGGAATGCCTCTCTTTATGAAGAATGGATTTTGAGTGATGCTACAACCAAGGAGAAGAGAACTGAGCAATTGGGGCCTATAAGATGTATGACAATGTCTATGAATAACTGTATCATGAAATTTAATTCACTAAATAATTGTATGATGGGATTATGTTATACTTAAGTAATCTACTCATGTAATGTGTATAGTGAATAATCTCATCGCTAGAATTGCAATTCAATATATACTTATGACACGGTTTCGTTGTAAGTTAATATATACTCTAATCTTTTCATGTGTGTTATGAATAATATTGTTATAATCATGATGAGATTTTGTTGCAAGTCAACAACTATTTTACTCTTCTCATTTGCAACAAGGAAAGGAAGATCACATATTGTATAAGTTAATGTGTTATAATTATCAAATTGCATATTCAATATCACTAAAACTTGACCTTCACATATTGTCTAAATTATCATGTTGTAATTGCCAAGTTGTAAATTTAATATCACTAAAACATGGAAATATTCATTTATCTATTATAATTGCCAACTTGCATATTTAATCTCCCTTAAGCTTAGAAAAATTCATTTATGTATTGAAAGTACATAACGATGCCTATACCATATTTAGATTCAATTTCATTTAACATGCAAAGAAAATTATGTAATATTTTTTGCCTTAAAAAAATTATATATATATATATATATATATATATATATATATCGTGAGAAGCTCAAATGGACCACCCCAAACAACCTAGAGTTACAACATAAGATAGCGGTTGCAGAAGAATCATTGTCCAAAGGGAAGGAACATATTGTTGAATTTGTCAGTCTAATTAAGTATAGCTTCACACTCTCGACCCACCTCTAGAATGATCTATAGTTATAGGCCATTGATGACCAATTTCTGACAACTGAGGCCAAAGTCATGCAAAATTAAAAACGTTTTCCTCCTTACCCTCAGTGGAACATCCAACAACAATGACATCCATTTCTAGTAAACTTCAGCAGATCACTACAACCCATACTGAATGACAAACCATTTCTAGCATTGCATTAGAAGAGACAGACAAAATAAAGTGATATTACACTCAGTTGGCATTGACACATACCTTAGATGCCCCTATGCTAGAAAAGCTAGAAAAACACAATCTTCAGTCCCCGAACATTTTAGTGACTAATGTAGAAGTTGTTTGTCAACAAACACACAAACTACAGGAGACATTTGACGAGGTTGATATGGACTTTCAACAGTTTCTCAAGGAAGTCATGGTAGTTGTACCATCAACCTCCTTTCTCCAGCTGTGAGAAACATCATTGGCTTGAGGACGAGTCCACTAATAGTGTTGGGTGCATGTTGGAACCCAAGGTTTTGGGGAAGTTGTGCACACATGCCACAATTCAATTTTGCATGCATGCCCATCCAGATACATTAGCGATGCAAGGAAGCATCAAAAATAATTTCGACCGAAGGAAGATTTTGGCCAACCCAGTTTTGCACTGCACACAAGGAATCATGAAGACTATATATAGTAAATTTGAGTGTATCTTCATGAATATTTTGTACTTGAGTACTATAACGACCCAAAGGAAAGTGGGAAAAGGTACAGATGAGATGAAACGTTAGCTAGGATTACCACACTTCCATAATATTTGGGGGTTGCATGTGGACAAGAAGAACGTGTGAATATGGAAATCACTTAAGAGAGTGGAGAAAAATAATTGATAAAGTAAGTCCAAACAAAGAAGAGCAAGAGATATGAAGAATAGTCAAGTTTTCAATCCAATTATGTATCATTTTTGTTTTAGTTTGTTATGAGTTGTGTAATGAGTCTGTAATAGAGCCATATTTGTCTAGGAATGAGAACAAAGTGCATAGCACAGTGGAATGTAATTACTATTGAGTGAATCTAGAGTGTATAGTGTAAACTTGTGTTATGGTTCTTTGTCTCTATATGCATTTTGAAGGAAATTAATATAATACAAATCCCTATTGTGAATGGAGACTCAGAGTTGGTCATCAACCAGATTACCAAAGGTACAAAATAAAAAAGGAAAGACTCAAGCTGTATTTCAAAAGAGTTAATGAACTGATGGAATATTTCATCTCCTTCAACATTTCTTTCATTCCAAGGGAAAAGAATCACAAGGTTGATTCAATAGCCTTGGCTTCCTCATTATCAAACCCAAACGATGTCCAAAGAAAAGGGTACAAAAGGTATTTCTAGATAGAAAGAGATTTTCGACCATCCGTGCCCGATAATGTTGAGTACTTACAAGTGTTTGAGAACGATGAACAATTGGATTTTTTTTTGTTAAACTATGATGATGAAGAAGATGATAGCTCATCTTCCATCCCAAGAGATTGTATACAATATGAATATTTGTTTTCAAAAGACGATCATGCCAAGAATCTCCTTGAAGAAGTTTCAGTTTGAAAGGTGCAAGAAACAAGAAAAGTCAATATTGGAATAGACAAGTCCTCGAAATATGTCAACTTGGGAATTGATTGCACCAATGAAGAGGTTGATCAATATGTTACCTTATTCAAAGAATATATTGATTTATTCGCTTGGAACTATGATGATTTGAAAGCCTATGATAAAATGATATTCCAGCATATCATTCCTTTGAGGGAAGAAGCGAAACCATTGAAACAAAAAATAAGGATGATGAATCCCAAGTTGAAAATTATGGTAAAAATTGAATTCGAGAAATTGAAGAAAGCAAGGATAATTTATCCCATCAGAAATTCAGACTGGATTTCAAATCTAGTGATCATAAGGAAAAAGACCGGGGAAATCTGGATGTGTGTTGACTTCAGAGATATTAAAAAAGAAAGCATAAAAGATATTTTCCCTTTACCTAACATGGAGTTTCTTATACAACAATTTACTGGATCGACCTGCATGTCCATGTTGGATGGTTTCTCTAGATATAATTAGGTCTTGGTGGCTGAGGAAGATAGAGCAAAGAGAGCATTTATCACACAATCATAGAAATATGCATATGCTAGAATTCCCTTTGGTTTGAAGAATGTTGGAGCCACATTCCAAAGGGCCATGGATCATGCATTCAACGGGTTGATAAGAAAGTTTATGGTAGACTATCAAGATGAATTGACGGTACATTCAAACAAAAGGGAGGATCATATCCATCATTTGAGAAAGGTTTTTGAAAGATGTAGATTATACAACATTTCTGTGACTCTAAAGAAATGTCTGTTCATTGTGACTCAAGGCAAGTTGTTGGGCCATATTGTATGCACAAAAGGGATTTACATAGATCTGAAAAGAGTTAAATAAATAAACAAGCTCAACCCCCCGACATCCAAGAAGGGAGTATAGTCATTTTTTCGGGAAAATCAATTTCGTAGGAAGATTTGTTCCTCATTACGCAAGAATCATAAAGCTGATCAATTTGTTACTAAAAAAGAAGTAGAGGTTTGAATGGGCAACATATACTCAGGAGGCATTCAACAATAACAAAGGATAAATCACCACGGCTCATGTCCTCATTAGTCTGGACTTTTAAAGAGATTTCATCATCTATTCATTTGCTACAGAGACAATTGTTGCATCCATATTCACCCAGAAAAATAGCAAAGGAGAAGAACTCCCAATAAGTTTTATGAGAAAAATCGTACATGACTATGAGTTGAGGTATTCAAAACTCGAGAAGCAAGCCTTGGCTCTTGTAAAAGAAGTAGCACAATTTAGGACGTATATATTAAACTCCCATGTTAGAGGTTATATTCCCTCATCACCATTGAAGATGCTTCTAAATCAACAATTGAGAGGAGGAAAATGGGCTAACTGGTTGGAAAATATTCAAGAATATGATATCAAGATTAAACCTTTAAAGGAAATCAAGGGACAAGATTTATGCAAGATCATCGCGAATGGGGACTCAGTTGATGGGATGATTTCAATCTCAGTCGGAGAACCATTAAATGATTCAGAATGGTACAAATATATCATACTCTAATTAAGGTCCATGCAATTTCTTGTTACAATGAATCTCAAAGAGTGAAAGACAATGAAGATGAAGGTGAACCAATACGTGTTGATTGTTGACATATTGTTTGGAATAAATTTTGATGGTATACTGCTGAGATGTGTGGATGAAAATCAAGATCAATAACTGATCAAAGAATTCTATGAGGGAATATGTGGTGGACACTTTGCACATACTGCAACAACCCACAAAATAATTAGAGCATGATTTTACTGGCCATCAATCTTCAGAGATTTGTATGCCACGATTAAGAATTTTTTTTCATGCCAGCAGTTTCCAGGAAAAATGAAGAAATATGCGATACCTTTGCAGCTGTTTGTGGTAGAACAACCATTTTTCCAATGGGGACTTGATGTTGTTGGGTAGATTAATCCAAAATCTAGTAAGGGGCATGTGTACATTCTAAAAACTACCAATTATTTCACGAAATGGCCAGAAGTGGTAGCGCTAAAGAAGGTTGATGTTGAAGAATTGATTAAATTCCTCAAAGACCACATTCTGATGAGATTTGGTGTCCCTGATAAATTTATCACAGATAATGGTTTGATCTTCATCGGTTCAAAGTTCACAGAGTTTTGCATAAAATATGGAATTATCATGGGTGAATCATCAAATTATTACCCACAAGGAAATGGCCTTGTTGAATCCACAAACAAAACACTTGTGCAGATACTGTAGAAAACCATTGATAGCAACCAGAGGAATTGACATCTGAAGCTAACCGAAGCATTATGGGAAATCATGAAAACCCCTAAGGATAGCACATGGATGTCTCCAGATCTATTGGTTTATGGGAAAGAGGTGAAAATTCCAATTATCATCAAGCTCAATGCATTGATCTCTATGGTTAATACCGAGGATATAGAAGACAGTTCACCCATCTAGAGAGAATCAATCAACTACTGAAGTTGGAAGAGGAATGAAGAAAAGCCCTGAATCGAACTTATAAGAGGCAGCAAAGCGTCAAGAGATATTTTGATCAAATCACAACTATGAAGAACTTCTAGAAGGGAGAGTTGGTGCTACTTTGGAAAAAGGCCAAGGAGAAACCGTCCATGCATACAAAGTTCGAAGCACTCTGGATTAGACCATATGCCTTCAAGAAGATATTGGGATTTAAATCCTATATGCTCTGAGACATGAAATGAAAAAGGTTAATGTTGCTTGTCAATGGGAAACATTTGAAAGGTTTCTTCTCCTAAGAGTTTTTCATTTTCACTGTACATAATTTTATTTTTGTTCAGTTTATATATTATTACTCTGACTCCATAACCTAATGGGTGGAAGCACCTGGTCACGAGAGATGTTG
>JASDQU010010989.1:0-10784 GCA_032191745.1 Picea mariana | reverse complement strand
GATGAGTCCGTTCGACTATCGCGCTATCCTATACTTAGCCAATTTTGAACCTTCTGCAATCACGGGTTCGCAGGTTCCCGGGTTCACAAAAGTCTCAAATCCTATTTCTCTCATGTCCGTCCCTGCCACCCTCGCTCTCTTCCCAATTCACATTTGGTATTCTTTGACTTTAACAAGTCATCATGCAAGTTTGCAAATATTTTCATTAATAAGCAAAGGGCTCGAGGAGATCTCCTATTAAAACACATTAAACCAATATTTACAGAGGATTATATTATCCCTCTCAAGCGTTCATTTTAAACATTATCTAGAGAAAAGGAACATTTTCTTCAACTTATGGTAGCAACTAGACAATAGTTCTATGGAGATACATTGAACTTTTTTAGGCGAGAGGACCATATATTTCAGTGGTCCAGAGCATATTCTTACTACTCATCCCCTTCTAACCAAAAGGAAGTAATCTAGATGTCTGTAATTGCGGGAGCAGGTTGTGTCCTGGAAGTCTTTGACCCTAAGGATTTGGTTGCCCAGTGCATCGAGAGATATATTCCAAGCCAACGGATCATTCAATTGCTGGATCATTACCCTGTCTCTCTATCACCTCATGTATTTCATAAGATGTTGAGACTTCCTGAGCCAACGCTTACCTTCAAGGGTGAAGATTTCAAAGAATTCTTAAAGAAGCATGATAATGGATTAGACCTCTTACTTGAGTTCCTGGAGAACCTAGTGGCCCTCCCCGAGGACATCACTAGATTGCAGGTTAGCTCATTCAAAAATATTTTCTGGGAAATTGCTTGGATTTTCACAAGGATAATAGGACAAGAAACTACATCCAACATTTTCTGCATGATTCTTTACATTTTATACTTTACAGTCAAGGAACAAGCCATATTCGATTGGGGAAAGTTGATTTCCATTGAAATATCTTCCCAATTGTCACAATACAATAAGGAGAAGAAATTCTTCATGTCATCTTATTTGGTTTTCACGATAGCACAATGTTGTTAGTTTCCAAGATTATCTATGTATAAGAAGGTAAACTGTGAATTTAACTCGGTAACCTTCTGGTATAAAAAATTATGGAGGCACAAAGCCTTCCAACATTTTTATGAAGTTTTTAATGATTTTGTCTCAGTTTTTAAAGGCCTGTTAGTTGGAAAGCACACTCCCTGGATGTCTGACCAGGAAAGTAAGTTCCTGGATAGGAAGGGGACACTAGAAAAAATGGAGAGTCACAATTTCATAATGATTTTCGGTACCAAGTAAAATACTTCCTTCCTTTCATGCCACATATCTGACAAAATATTTGTTACTAAAATAGAAAGGCAATTCAACTACTGGTTGCAATTTTCCATGAAAAGAGAAAAAATCAATTCATACCTCTACCTTAGAAATTTGGGGACTTCATATTCATAAATATGAACAAGATTGATGAATTTGAAGGCCATTTCAACAACCTGAATCTAAGATATGTTGAAAGGGTAAAAGGGTTCGACCCTAATAGAATTTTTGTAGAACATCTACTAGAAGTTGGCTTCAACAATTCTTTTATAAATGTTATTCTGAATGAAGACAAAGATAATGTCTCAGGCACTCCTTCTCGTGAAATTGGTGACTTGGAAACGATACTTAACACCAATGAGGTCCAAGACCCCAAATTGATTCTCAAATCATTGTTACTAACCAAGCAAGCCTTTGGCAAACAAGTTGAGATCTTTAAACGGTTATCATTTGAAAAATTCTATGGCATTATTGAGTATAGTGAAGATGACATGGAGAGCTAGCTAGTGGACTATTCAATGAAAAATCAATATATTGAAGAAGCTTTTCAAAATATTTCCATTGATCTAAGGGACTTGGAGGGAGAGCTTTTCAAAATAAAAATCTGACACGAAATCAACGCGGCAGCAATGAGAAGCTACATCGAGGAGTGGTTTAAAAAGGCTGTCGAAAAACTTACCAATGAAGGGAAAAAGGTAGTTGAGATGGTTCCTATAACCGTCGATGAAATCCATAAAAGGACATCAGTGAGCAAGTGACAAKAGAGGAGATACCATCATAGTAATTTCATATTGATCACATCTTTCTGTCTTTATCGATTTCTTCATCCAATTACTCCACCTGTTTAAATAGAAAGGTTTAATTGAAGAATGATAATTTCCTTTTTCTTCTTACCAGGTCTTGTTGTCTTCTGCTACCCATGTTCTTCCTTATACATATTTCATTCTTATATATATTTTCTTTATGGTCCGTGGGAGCCCCAATCCCAATCATCATGACAAACACATTTAAATTTCGGAGAATATGTAATGAACTATATATTTTTTAGAAATTCCAAGAGAGCTATTTTGGAAACAATATCGACTGTACTTTGTAACCCAGTTTTCTGAATATAAAGTATTTGAGGTTTATCTATCTTTATATTTATTTGAGCTTCCCATGTATCACTCTATCAAAGTTCTCTTATGCATGCAGATACTTTTTTTTAATTTTTTTATGTGATCATAAATACTTATCCCTACTATGATGGATATGAGGAAATTTTGTTTATTTGCTTTAAATGTTTGAATGTATGTGGTTCCTGGTCTACTCTCATGAACTTTCTTTAAAAGAAAATAAAACATTTTCCATTTTTTTATATTTTTTTCTTTCTTTTGATTACTATGACAGACTTCTATAAAAGTCCCACATTTTGAAGATTTCGAGTCCCACAAAAATCATAACAGATGAGTACCACCTCTATAAAAACGCAGGGTGATTTATATCCTTGTAAGGTTTTCGTTTGGGTCCTAACAGATTAAAGTGTCAACATTTTTGGTGACCATACTGGGGACATGAACTAAAAATTCAGAGCCTGACCCAGTTTTTTTGAAAAAATATATGACTTTACCCCAGGGTGATCAACCCCATTTAGAAATTGGACTGAATAATCAATGAAGCATTTTTCCCAAGTTGTATAGTATGGTAATAGCAACATCCCAGACTCGAGAAGAGTTAGAAACATCCTGGCAGATCTTAGTCCAAGAAGAAGAAAGAGGAATTCTTCGGAGACAGGGGAGAGAAGAACGACAAGATCAAAGAAATCAAAGGCTAGCTAGAGCAACACATGAACAAGTTCAAGATTGAAGCTCGATGAATACAAGGGATCCATTACCTGAAGTAAAAGTAAGAAAATCTCTATCCTTAGAAGTGAAAGGTCTAGCTCTAAAGTCTCCTTAGACATGGCAACGAGAGAAGAACAATCTCGAGACAAGCATCATGAGGAGAGACAAGGGGGTTGAAGAGATATCACAAGAAATCAAGGAACCCCAGGGTTTGGAAATAGAAGGAGGGTAAGATATTCCCCTCTTAATATTATAGGTGAACAACATGAGCTCCATGTTCTCCCTAAGGACACATTAAAGGAATTTTCTGGAGACGGAACAATCGATGCAAAGAGGCATCTGCACTTATTTCTTGACGTTTGTGAATTTCACCGAGTTGAATATGACAATGTCATGGTGAGGTTGTTTTTGAAAACCTTATCAGAAAAATCGTATGAATGCATCTGCCACTCGGTTCACTGTTCCTTTTATATAAGTAATCTCGAATCATACTCTCTAAGCAATTTCGACCAATGTCATTGTCGCGCATTCAGGTCGCTTTGCATAAATATGTGTTGTAGTCCACAGTGGTCCATTTTTAGTTCAAATTTTCATCCAATAAGGTAGTGTCTCCAAAACTTCAAGGCATATACAATGGATAATAAATCCAAATCGTGCGTCGCATAGTTCTCCTCATGCTTTCTCAATTTCCTTGAGATGTAAGTGATCACTCGATCGTCTTGCATCAAGACTCCGCCTAAGCCTTCCTTGGGTGTGTTAGTGCATACCAAGAACTCTGCATCCATGTCGGGGACCTTTAGTATCATTGTTGTTGTCAATAGCTCCTTGAGCCTCCGAAATGATTCCACGCATTTCTAGGTCCAAACAAACTTCTTATTCTTCTTTTGCAATTCTGTGTTCGGATTTGCTATATTTGAGAATCCCTCGACGAACCGTCAGTAGTATCCTGCTAAACCCATGAAGCTACGCACTTCTGAGACATTCGCCGGCGTAGGCCATTCCATAATATCCTCGACCTTTGCTGGATCGATGAAGATACCTTCGCTGGAGATGACATGCCCTAAGTAATGAATCTTCGACAGATAAAATGAGCATTTGGAAAACTTCCCATACAATTTGTGCCCTCACAGACACTGTAGTACCAAGCACAAGTGCTCGTCATGCTCCTCCATCGTCCAAGAGTAAATCAAAATATCGTCAATGAATACTTGGATGAACTTGTCCAAGTACTCCTGGAACACCCCGTTCATCAAACTCATAAATACCCCTGGGGTGTTTGTCAGTCGAAACGGTAAAATACTAAACTCATAATGTCCAAACCTCATCTTAAAGGTGATATTAAGGACATCATCCTCCTTGATCTGTAACGGGTGATACCCTGATCGCAAATCGATCTTAGAAAACACCATAGCACCCTTCATCTAATCGAACAGATCATCAATCCTCGAAAACATATACTGATTCTTTATCGTTGCCTTGTTCAATTGACGGTAGTCAATGCAGAGTATCCACGACCCATCCTTCTTTCGTATGAAAACAACAGGTGTACCCCACGATGACACACTATGAAGTATAAGTCCCAGGTCGAACAACTCCTTCAGTTGCATTCTCAACTCTTGTAACTCTTAGGTCAACATACGATAAGGAGTTCTCGCTATTGGTTCAATACCCGGTTTTAGGTATATAGTAAACTCCAATTCCCTCTCCAGCGGGATCCCAGGTAACTACTCCAGAAAGATTTCTGCAAACTCTCTCACCACCGAAAGGTGTTCTAGACCTTCCGCTACTCCCTTTTCATTTAATGCAAGGATCGCATAAATCTTACATCCCTTGCGCATGCTCTTTCGTAGCTGCAAGGAAGATATGAACCTCAAGGAAACTCCTTGATTTTGACCTACAATCATGTGTCTCTGTCCCTCATCATCCAGTATTGCCTCATGCGATTCCAACAAGTCCATATAGATCATGACATCATAAGATCCTAAGATCGTGATGTACAGGTTGACCCTATTGAAAAAATCTCCCAGGTTAAGGTACAACCCATAACCCTTCCTCCAACCTTCTTTTTGGCTCCCGAAGCCATCTATACAAAGCTATATTTATCCTATTCGACTGCCTTTACCTTAATTCTTTTTAACGCTGCCCCAAAAATGAAACTCTCGGTAGCACCAGGATCTTTCATAATACTAAGGGCCTGGTCAGTGACGATAAGGATTCCATTGTTGAGGCGTTGATTGTCGAGTTGTAGTGAAAGCAGATCCTCTCTGGAAGCCACGATATCCTGGTGAAAGTCTAGTTGGTGTCTGATGTTGCTGCACACTAGATGACAGTGACCATGTGGGTCTCACTAGAGTCCTTCTCTCAACCTCACTAATAAGCTCTTCCTCTGCTATGAGGGCCTTCTAAACGGCCTCATGCAAGGTTTGAGGCAACAAAATCCTAATATTAGCATGAATGCTGACATTAAGGCCCAACATGAACCTGTTGAACTTAAGTTTCTCGGTATTCAAGTGCAGAGCATACCAAAGCAACCCCCAAAATGAGCCTCATACTTGGGCATCATATGGATGCCCTGTAGCAAGGCATTGAATTTGTTGAGATGACTCTCATTGAATTCCTCATATATATACCTCTTCTGGAACCGTTCCTTGAACAATTCCCATGAAACGTCTTCGACAACCATGTTCAATTTTGAAAGGAGTGTCTTCCACCATATAAGAGCACTCCACTTCAGTTGAAAAACCTCCATGTGGACCTTCATGCTAGAGGCCATAACCGCGAAACATGAAGCACAAATACCTTTCTCTCCAGCCATGCCTCGATGGCTCAACTATCCGCGACCTCATAGACTTGAGAAATCATCCCTCTTGAGTTCTCATTTAATGCTAACGGTATTAGCGGGGGCGCGCTGCGGACCCTAAGGGGTTTAAGCACCCTAGCCTCATCTCAGTACATATGGTGAATCAAGGCCTCTAACAATATCTGGAAGGATTTTGTCAAACCATCATCATCCATTACGATAATCAAATCCAACCCAAGGACTTGTTCATCTCCTTAGGATTTAGACTCTGAGGGTGCGGGCACTTCTGGAGGCATCACACCTCCTTCCACGGCACCACATTGTGAACCTCCATGGCTTCCTCTAATTGATATCACCACATGGACACGCTTAAAGTTTTAATAGCTCTAGGTTAATACTCAAGGGTTTACTGTAGTGGAAAGCCCCGCGATCCACAATCGCAAGGTTGAACCCACTTTGATACCATATGTAACACCAATCACTCAAGACAACAAGCTATGTACAACAGGTCAAAATTTTCTTTGGGTGTTAGGAAAAAAAAACATTAAGAACCTGGCACCCGAGGAATCATTCGCAGAACTCAAAATCTAACATAACATTCCATTTTGCCCTGATAGTTTGTAGTCTACTACAGTCCCTTGTTAAAAATTCATGAAGCAAAAGTTGTTAATTCCTCGCTCGTTAGTATTGATGATGCACACCATGCTTGCTAACCCATCACATGACCACATATGTAAAGGCGTAAGGTGAACGATTGCACACACAAGATGCGTAAGGAAAAATAAACGCCAACACAAATTAATCTTCGCCTAGAGTTGAGGCGCGAGAGTATCGCCATTTAATTTGTTGCACAAGATCTAAGGTTTGAAAATCAAATAGAACTTAAAGACTTAACACTTGCAAGTAGTTTAAGGCCTCTAAAATCATTCCTTACATCACTATTTCACTGTGCGTGAGGCACCTAGAGACTATCATTACTTACGCTAAATTTAGGCATGCAAGAACTCTAACTTCTAATCTTTCTCATCATCAACATGGTCTGCGCAAGAAAATCTAAACCACAAAAAAACAAGCACCAATTTAGGCTCAGGCACAAGGCGTCATTCATTTAACTCACTGCACGCACTCCATCTATTACTATCACTCTGAATATTGCAATATTTGCGTGCACTTGCCTGTCCAATACTTTTGGTGCAACGACTTTAATTACTAAGCTAGACGTCATCGCACGAGGTAACCTAAATTAGTGACCACCTAAGGTGATGCATTATTTAAAAGGGGTAACATACCAAACCACAAGTGACAAGGGGGATTGCCCCAGCCACAAGCATTGAAGGTGTAAAAAGGTGAATACTACCATAAGCCACCTAGTACAAGTAAAAATAACTTAACTTAAGGTTCATCATCAAATTTTGGTTTGGATTCCAGCACAATATGAATGCTAACATTTATGAATATATTAACACTGAAGGTGGATACCAATAATTATAATTAACAACAATGAAGGTGACTGCCATCATTTATGATTAAAGGGTGAGTAAAAGTGAATGCTGAGTGGATGCCATCATTTAATTAAAGGTGAAATCCATCTCAAAAAATATACATTGACAAGGAAAGCGAAATCGCCTCTTTTTAAAAAGGTGAACGCCATGAGTACAACAAAATTTTGAAGTCTAAAAAGCAACGAAGGTGAAAATCGATGTCAAGTTATGAAATTCACTGTCAACAGTAATCAAAGACGAGAGGATGTCTGATCTTGTTTGTGTACCTCTGTTAAAATTCCAACACAGAGTTAAGACTGCCTCCCAAAAGAAACAAGGCACTGGTTGTCTATCAGTTTAATTAATGCACAACTATGGCCAACTAGCAACCCCAGAAAAGAGGATTCGTTGCCATTAAAGACGAAATGGTAAAACCCCCATTAACGATCTCATTTTCTGTTAAACATTTAGGGTAATGGTATCCAATGAATGCACGTATATTCCATATTACAACGCATACAAAAATGGTTTGGAAAATTTTAAGATATCACAGTAATATCGTTTTTTTTTTTAACGCAGATGTTTGATCATCTCTAAACCTTGGGATTCATCACCAAGCAGGAAAATCGTTGTCTAAAGGGTATCAACTGATAACATCGTTCTAAAGGTTAAATCGCTTTGAAATTACATTAAAGTGTTGTCAATTACATTAAATTCACTGCCCTTCAAAATTTTGTGCTGTCTTTTAATTTATAAATTAATTCGCAGTATGTATTCTGGGTAAAATAAATTCGCCACCAACATGCAGGGTAATACGATACTGCTAGCATAAGATATACGACAACGAATGCAAAAAGGGAGGATCGTTGCCCAACACACTGAACACGCCCCCCCCCCTCCCTACTCATACCATATAACCAACACCAAAACGCAGCCAAAACGCTACCCTTGCACAGTAGACACGCGAGCGTTCAAGCAAAATATCATTGTGGTTCAAGTAAAAGATCGCTGGTGTAAAAACGCAGACAATTCCTTTCAATTACCTTAAACACTGTCATAAGATAGTTTCACATTTGAACTGGGTATGTAAATTCGCAATCATTATATAAAAATTGGTGGCTGTGGATTCAAATGGCTATATAACTTGCAAACAAATGGAAATGGCTATACCCATTTCACAGTCAATAATAGGTAAATAAAAAAAAACGTTGTTTGAAGAGTCAATCACAGTCACAAAGAGGTACAAGAACATTGTCATACAATTGTTTACAGTCATTAAATAAGTTCAATTGCAGTCACAATAGTTAAAACAACGCGGTCATATAATGGGTAACTGTCAATAATGAATTTAATCACAGTCACCATAGTTTAAAAAGAAACATTGTCATTCAAGTGGACAAGGTTGGGATTTCTTCCAATCAAGAGCTGGGAACTGTCATAAAATCACAAAGAATAAAATATTCTCTGAAAGTGCAGAGGTGATATAAAAACACGGAAGGTATTGAGCTAATCGCAGCGAGAAAAGATAAACAATATGCAGAGGTAATCAATCGCAAAAGGCGCAAGACAATCAATCAACCAAGAACACTCAACGGGGTGGACAGCTGGGCAAAACATCCTTCGCTCATCATCCACGCACAGAAAAGAAAGGCATTAGAATCTATAGGTCTCTATGCACCGAAGTGACAACCATCGATTCGGCTCCTGGCCAACTTCTCAGGTGTGGACTGATGATCTAGGGATGAGGACACAGTATAAAGAACAAACTCTTTACAATAAATCAATAAAACCAACAGGACAATCAAAGAATTTCGAGATCGATTGCCAAGGGAATCAAGTCTAGCAACGAGCTTAAGGCTATAGTGAGTTTAAGTTCTCGATTAATATGCTAAGTAAAATACTTTCTTTACACAATTGAAAGTAAAAAAATGAAAGCGCAAGATCAATATTAATCTACCATTCAAAATAAAAAAATGCGTACTGTAGCCCAAGTCGACCACTCCGAGTCATTATCCCACGCGCTCCATACAACTCCCGCTTGCCGATCACTGTGACTTCATCAGTACCTCCCAGCCAATTTTAGGGGTACTCTTCTTCCCCCTTAGCCCCTTGATCCGCAAAGGGGCCACGCACACTAAACCAGAGAACAAATAGCTCCCAACTCACCTCGCAAGGCCGAGCTACCACTCCTCACCGAGCTGGGTATCCCAAATCCCACAAGATAAGTCAGTCAAGTCAAAAATTCTGCAGCGTAACGTTATGCATGAAGAAGATAAAATATTCTACATTGCATATTCATTCTTTGATTAGTTCGTATTTTAATGATTATGCTTCATGTTTTGAAACGATCCATCTCATCAAAGGAAGTGTTCAAACCAGTAATCTAATTGATGTCATGAATCCTCTTAGGATGTGTTCCCCATTAACAGATCTAGTTCATCGAATTCATAGTTTGCATCCTAATTTTTATGACAGGATCTTAGAATGGCTCGAAGATTCATATCTAAAAAATATTCATAATAAAGATAAAGTTGTGCTTGCTTTGTTTCTACCTAAATATCTAGGAAGTAAGCATGGCATGATTTTTTTAGATCCTCCATGTGAAGAAATTGATGAACACTTGGAGAATTGTCAGGAGGATGGGGCAGTTCGGCCTTGGATGATGGTTATGTTAGGTCCCCATAATATTCACAAGTTTTCCAAACTTACTTACATACTTCCATGCCATTATGACCCATATCATGACAATATTGCAGAATGGCTCGAGGATTCATACATCAAGAAGTTTCAAAAGAATGGTAAGGTCATGCTTTTTTTTTTAACTGAATATATAGAAGGTAAGAATAACATATTTCTTTCGTATCTACAAATACTACATTCTTTTAATCTGATTTTCGACTTTCTATGCCTTGCAGGATTGAAGATGCTCTTGTGGATGAACTGGAAATGCAATTTTACTTAGCATTTTGATCTATGTAGAAGTTAGAGTAGGTGTAGGAATAGATTCCTTTTGGTTTTTTCCTGCCTTTTCATTTTTTTTTCTTTCCTTTGAATAATGCAGTTATGAAGGCACGTGGCTATGAAAAGAGAACCATCGTCTGAATGTTGTCAGGGAAGTTTGTTAGAAAAACAGGACCGTGGAGCAATAAAATAAAACAAATGCGAAAATAAAACACAGAAGATACATAATACAATAGAGACATAGATTTATGTGGTTCACCCAGTGTGCGCTACGTCCACCAGAGAAATTGCCAGGTCCTTCCTTTATTATTATCTAACATATGAAGGGATACAACCTACAACAAACTTGCTGTAACTTCCTCTTCTTTCTCTCACAGTCTTCTATCTCAGAATACAATATTCACCATCAATCATAGCCGCAATACATTTCCCTCA
>JASDQU010010988.1:337049-348918 GCA_032191745.1 Picea mariana | reverse complement strand
GGAAGACCTAATGACGATAGGGTCAGAGTTTTGGTAAGGTATTGTAAATGGCTGAAGAGCCATAAATGTATAAATATAGATACTTAGGTATCATAAGAGGGGAGTTCAGAGATATACTTAGGTATCGTCGGGATTATTGTTGTTGTTTTTTTAGTTATGCATGAGTTGGTGCGATATGTAATATGTTGCTGTACAATCTATTTTGTGTAAGCTGTTGAGATAGAGAGGATGAAGGAGGGTAGATCTTGAGGGTTAGATTGTAGGCTGGGGAGCCTGGTGCAATCTAGTCTGCCTCATATAGATCTTACTCGACCGTGAAAGGTTGTAAGTGCGCAGTGTTGTAGATTCAGAAATACTATAATAAGAGAGCTGAGAGCCAAATATTTGTGGATGTAACCTAGAAGGGGGTGAACCACGGTAACGTCTGTGTTATGTAATGAATGAATGCATATCTTTATTGTCTTCAACAATTATTATTATGTTGAATGAATGAGTTGTTATATTTTCTGCTTATTCGTCGATAACAATATACTGTGTTTACAAGTTATGATAAATGGTTCAATATATATCTATCTTATCTTTCACTCAATCCTAGGATGTAAACACCTGAGTCTTACAGCCACCCATTAAAGCTATCTCGGGTGAGACTGCGTAGCGCATTCTGTGTGTTGTGTTTCCTTCTGGTTTACCAGGAGGGCTGATAGTTTTAGAGGATTTGTTGGAAACCCGAATAGACATGAACCATGGGTCAATAAAATCAGACAAGATAGAAGAGTAGTAACCAACAAATGGTTCCGTTTCCATTGGTAGGAACAAGATAGGGTTGACTAGATGAGATAAGTTGAAGACCTATCGGAGGAAGATCAAGAAAATATTAGGGCAGAGAGCAACGAGCCATTAGAAGGGAATGTTGAGATCATGGAATCCCAAAAAATAAAATATCGAAACTTTGATAAGAACCAAAGAGTTGGATTTTGCATAGAAATATAATAGAAACCCTAGAATAACACCCCAAAAATATCTTGAGAAATACATGTTTACTGATTTGCATGAAGTATTTTTCTGCAATTTTCCACATTTGTTGTAGGAGTGGATACTAAGGTTGAGGGATAACCATGCAACGAACCGGATTTGATAGATAGAGTGGACCCCAGTACAGATTGAGAAGTTACAGTAGGTAAAAAACAAATTCACCCACATAATAGACTTTTGGCTTGACAGTGTTGTGGTAGGTTTTATCACAGAGTTTACAGTCGACACAATGAAGTCGTACAATGCAGTGGAGCAAGAGTTTCTGCGTGGACCTCGAGGAAGGTACATTCGATCACTGTATACTTCTATTAAGATAATTCTATATAAAAAATGCATAATGACTATGGAGTCAGACAACTAAACTTCCCTGTGTGCATGGGGGAACGGGGGAAGCACTGACAGAAAGAGGAGAAATGGAAGGACGAAAGGATAATGGAAATAAGGAGGAACCCTTGGACCCGATCATGATGGATGATGACCAGATCCGGTGGATATTAGAGACAACTGAAAAGACGCATAGCGGAGTACCCTACCAATACAAGGTGAATACCAAGAAGAGATTCGTCGCCACGAGGGAAGGCTTGGTGAGTGATGAGGAAGAGGATCTTTGGGCTGTGGAGCAGATTGAGGAAATCTTGCGTGCAACATATGAAAGGAAGACGAGGGGTCCAAGAGTGGGATGAGAAGGCAACAATCCTATCCATATTAATGTCAGTGTGGAACCCATAAACCCATGTGCGACTAATACACCAAAAATAACACCACCGTTTAGACAACCGAAGTTTGGAAGAAGTCCAACAGCAGGAAGTACATCTACACAAGGATAAAAAACTAGAGGAGCCAGTTCAGGAAACACTAGTCAAGTATCTACACCGCACAAAGGTAGTAGTCTGATATTCATAATGGTAGGACACGATCCCACCATCAGGTTACCAAAATTTTGAGGAGAAGCAACAAAAGACCCTGTGAAACACTTGTTCATTTGAAAAAAGATCTGGGAAGCAAAACATATCACCGATGAAGATACCAAACTTGCGCAGTTAGCTATTACACTAAGAGACCACACATTAGACTGGTACATGAGCTTAGATGCAAATAGTGCACCGAGGACGACAAGGACACTGACAGACATTAAGAAGTTACTGATAAATGAGTTCTAGAAGTCGAGCTCAGAGGATCAATACATGAATGAGATGATAGAAATCCGACAAAAACTAGGAGAATACTCATGGGAGATTGACCAGAGATTCAAGCGACTGAAGGGAAAGTTAAAATATCTCATGACCGACATGCAACATCGAAACTTGTTTGTCAATTCACTGCTCCCACACTTAAAATATCCATTGCGACAACATAAGTTCTAGACACAGGCATAGGCTTTGTAGGCAGCCTTGCAACTGGAAGAAAACTAGTACCAATAGACAGACCCAACTATCGAATAATTGGAGGAGGATACAAAGAACTTAATGTTTCAGCTAAACTAGAATAAGAACAAGGAAAAACGAGAAGCCGTTTGGTGTACCACATGTAGGATGAAAGGACACCACAAGAATGAATGTCCAACATTTGTGCAGTATATGGCAGCATAAATGCCAAACCCATTATCCAGAGGAGGAACATGGTGTGAAGTCTGTAAGAAACTGGGTCACGAACCCTATCACTGCCTGATGATGCATAAATACCAGACAGTCCCAAAGAGTTCATATTGCACCTGTTGCAAGTTAGTGGGCCATGCTAACAAAGATTGTAAAAATATGGAGTTGATGTGAGAAAATACATCAGATGCATATAGAGTGCAGGAAAAAATGATGTCTGGGCAAGCCATGCCATAGTTCAATCAAGTTCCAACTCCATACAACATTGTGAAACAATAGTATAATACTGCGCAACAACCATATAATAACGCGTGACCACAATAAAACATGGTAGAACCTCAGTACAATACCACATCGTATAATCGTGCACCTCAGTATAATGCGCTGAGAGGAGATGGAGCAGGCTACAGAGGTGGAGGACGAGCAAAATGAGGTTTTGGATGAGCTACATGACTAGTGGTGTGTCACAATTTTCAACAACCAGGACATTATGAAAGAGAATGTCCACTTCCACCAGCAACTTGTATGTATTGTCGTGCATCTGACCATTCTACAGAAGAATTCCTGACACTACTATTAAAGATCCAAGAAAAGAGGAACCAAAACAACCAAAATGTTCAATGGATTTCACCCGAAGCAAGGGATGAAGGACGAAATATCAATATAGTTACCCGCGGAGGAGCGAAAACAGGGGACGATGCTGTTCAACAAGAGGCAACACAAAATCAATGGGTGAAAAAGAACACCAAACCAAGGAAGCATTTTGACACGCAGAAGGAAAAGGAGATATTTAAGCAAGTTTGACAAGAATTCCAGAAGAAATATATTGTGACGACTTCAACTGCGCAACAAAGTAAGGAAGCACCGGATTATGAAATGCCTTTGTTATTGGATCATACTAGCGAAATACATTCCATGGGAAAAGTAATTACAATCAAAGTATTTTTTCAATCATGTGTAAAGGTATTAAGTGATCCATCATCTATGAAAATATTGCAAAAAAAATGTAGAATTGAGATGGAAGGAAAACTAGAACCAAAAACAGTCAATCACTTGCACACAAGAAGAAGACCAAGTAGGGAATTTAGACTGAATGCCAACATTGTAGATTTCAGTATGGGAGACATCATACTAGATCTAGGATTTGAAGTTAATGTATTACCAAAGAATACATGGCAATGCATGGGAGAGCCCACATTAGGATATTCACCCTTTCAATTGAGACTGGAAAATCAACACAGAGTCCTACCAATAGGTAGACTGAAAGGGTGGACAGTAGACCTAGATGGAGTGTGCACTAAGGCAGATTTTGAAGTCATTGAAATAGTGGATGATACAACACCTTACCCAATGTTCCTTGGTCTGGATTGGGAGTTTGACAACCATGACATAATCAACTTGAAGACCAGGAAAATGACATTTGATTTAGGAGAATAAAGGGTCATCGCACCATTAGATCCATCGGAAGGGGAGAGGTTCATAGAACCCACTTGCCTAGACTTAGAGGAAATCAACCAGTTGTACAGAAAAATTGCGTGCGATGAGGATTATGTAATCCCAACTGCAGATGGGATACTCAGTTGGTGGAGCATTACTTCATGTAAAACAAACTCAGATACCGGTTTAGAGAACTGGCAACATAGGCTACACGAAGTATCCACGAGAATATGTGCAAGAATAGATTGCGCCATCAGACAGGTAGGAACAAAAATAAGGGAACCACCTAGTTTCCACGGAATAAACGATTTGGAAACATTCTTGACACAGTACGAAGATGAAGTCTTAGAGAACCAAATACTGTTAGCACTTGATCTAGCACTCAAGGCCACACCTACAAGATGGTGGGGCGCACACAAAGAAACAATCACAGATTGGTATCAATGTAATCAGTTACTACACATAAGGTTCAGCGCATAACAAAAAAACAACAAGAAAAAAAAGTATGATGGACAAGGGGAACCAACATAACACTTGGAGGAGTGTAGAACACTGTGGAAAATGACACCCCCAGAGGAATGGCCTCATCATTTTATAGACACTCTAGAGGGCATACCAATGAACTGGTATGCAAACCAGGAATTGCGTAAAGGAACTACGACCTGGATGACATTGCAACATAATTTGACAGTCACTTTCTCATTCGAGCATGAGAACCCCAACATGGATGCCACTCTTAAATAGATACGAGGAGTGATATTCATCAAATAACCAGAAGTAGAACTTATCACAAAAAACAACAGTGGATCAAACAAACAGTCAAGGAATTGTTGTCATGTTACCATGTACAAGAGGAAGCACCGGATGAATATGATCCACACGATATTCAGATTGAAGAAGCATAAGAAGAAAGAGATGTGGAAGGTCCACCCATAGAATCAGAAGTCATTTCTACGCCAATAAAAGTAAATAAATTCAACATTGGGACAGTCGAGAATCCCAATATGGACAACATTGGATATTATTGGGAGGAGGAAACAATAGAAATCATAACATAGTTATTACGCGAGTACAACGACTTGTTTCCCACAACATTTATAGAAATGAAGGGTATAGATGGAGAGTTAGGATAAATGAAGATACCACTCAGACCTAAAGCGAGATCGATTAGACAATGACCGTATAGACTAAATCCAATTTATAAGCAGAAAGTCAAAGTTGAGATCGACAGGATGCTCGAAGTTGGAATTATAGAACCGGTCGAAGAATCAGAATAGATAAGCCCAATGGTAGTACATGACAAGAGACAAGGAGGGATAAGAATATGCATCGACTTGAGGAAGTTGAATGATGCATGCCTACACAACCCATTCCCTACACCTTTCATGGATGAAGTGTTAGAAAACGTAGGAGGACACGAAGCTTACTCATTCACTGATGGATTCTCAGGCTACCATCAAATCAAGATAGCACAACAAGACAGATACAAGACCGCGTTTGTGACAAAATGGGGATATTATTAGTACACAATCATGTCGTTTGGACTGAAGAATGCACCAACAATATTTTCCAAAGTAGTCATTGCTGCATTTAAGGAATTCATCCACCAGTTTCTTGAAGTATATTTGGATGATTGGATAGTCTACAATTTGTTGAAATAACATGTAGAAGTGTTATGAATAATGTTGGAAAGATGAAAAAAGTGTCAGATATCATTAAACATAAATAAATTCATATTTGGAACACCCTTCGGGATACTATTGGGCCATATAGTATGCAAACAAGTTTTACTCGTAGATCCTGCAGATTTTGCAGTAATTGTTAACTTACTACCACCAAAAACAGTCCGTCAGCTAAGAGTGATGTTGGGAAACACATGATACTATAGGAAATTTATCAAAGGATACACACAAATTGCTGCACCAATGGAAAAGCTGCTAAGAAAGGACATAAATTTTCAGTGGAACGACAAATGCCAACATGGTCTGGATACCCTAAAGGAAAAAATGGTCACCGCACCAATCTTAGTCTTTCCAAACTGTGAGAAGACATTTCACGTCCATGTAGATGCATCAACCATAGCAGTTGGAGCTATCTTGGCATAGCCAGGAGTGGGAGACTTGGATCACTCGATAGAATTCATGAGCATAAAGTTCTCAGAATCAGAACAAAACTATAACACGACCAAAAGAGAAGGCCTAGCTATGGTCTATGCACTGCAAAAGTTTAGACACTACTTATTGGGAAAACACTTTAAGATGTTCACATATCACTCAGCCCTAAAATACCTAGTAAACAAGCTAGTGTTGGGGGGGAGAATCTGTCGATGGTTACTACTATTTCAAGAATTTGACTTTGAAGTAATAGTTAAGCCAGGAAAATTGAATGCAAGAATTGGCCACCTATCAAGGGTCACAAATGAAGAAGAACCTACAAATTTAGAAGAAAAATTTCCAGATGCACAGTTATTCTCAGTCCAGACCACTGATAAATACTTCACAGATATCATTTAGTACTTAAGCACAGGTACTGCGCCGCAAGAATATATCACCGTGCAGAAGAAAAACCTGGTAGTCCGCGCTGCCAAATATCAACTGATTGTAGGACACCTATACAAAATGGGCGCAGATAACATCTTGTGAAGTTATGTGTTAGAACATGAAAGACCATGAGTTTTAGCAGAATCCCATGAGGGAATAGCAGGAGGACATTACGTAAGTAAAGCTACCATGCATAAGGTATTGCGTGTAGGAATATGGTGGCCAACGATTCACAGAGACTCGAAGGAGTAATGTCAAAGATGCGATGTTTGTTAAAGGGTAGGAAAACCCAACAATAGGGACAAGATTCCATTACGACCATAGGTAACACTCCAGGCATTAGATAACCGTGAAATAGACTTTGTGGGACCAATCAAATCACCAACAAAAAGAACAGGAGAAAGGTACATTATCATCGTGATAGAGTACCTAACAAGATAGGCGGAATCCATACCAGTAAAGGATTGCAGCGCATAAGCAACAATGCATTTTTTTATTTGAGCAAGTGATCACTAGATTTGGGTGCCTAAGCATTTTGATGAGTGACCGAGGCATGCACTTCATAAACAAAACTGTCAATGCTATGACTGAAGAGTTTGATGTCCATCATCAGAAGAGCACACCATATCACCCACAAGCAAATGGCATAGTGGAAGCATTCAACAAAATCCTAGAGAACGCGTTGAGGAAGATTTGTAACGTCAACAGAGATGACTGGGACCTCAAAGTACCAGCATTATTATGGGCCTACAGGACTAAGTGAAAAAATTTGATAGGAAACACACCATTCAAACTGGTTTATGGCTAAGAAGCAGTGGTGCCATTAGAATTTTTAGTACCAAGATTGCTGGTAGCAAGAATTACACAAATGAAAGAATGAGGCATAGTACACAAGAGACTGAATCAACTAATGACCATGGAGGAATATTGGATCTTAGCAGGATTCCACCAAAAAGTTCAGAAATCAAGGGACAAAGCTTGGCCTAATAGACACATAAAGAAGAAAACTTTCAAGGAAGGAGATTTAGTATTGATGTATGACAACAAATCGCTCTAGCACCCAGGAAAGATAAGAATGCACTGGCTAGGACCATTCAAAGTACAATCTGTCACAGATGGAGGAGATGTATAATTAAGAGATTTATCATGCGTAAAACTTAGAGGGATAATCAATGGGAGCCAATTGAAGCTATACAAGGACAATCGACCACCCACCATGCAGTTAAAAAAAAAAAAAAAACTATAAATACTACAAATAGAGGTGCAGTGCGCCAAAAGATAGAAAGGGCATGCACACTTAGAAACATGAACTTGGTGAGGAGAGGGACAATGATCACATATAAAGGGAAACAAGAGGGAAAATGAAAGTTGGCAAAAGCAGTACGACAAGACAACGTTAGGCAGAATTAAAGGACGAAAAGGACCGATGGGATGCCACATTAATCATGCCAATTGGAGGCGAAAAGGAAGAGTAATGGTAAGTACGAAACCACTATTACAGAGAAATACCATTGTGGACAAGTGGATTCTCTCTTGGATACTAGACCTCTATGACCAAGACAGAAAATGCTATTGTGGACACTGACATTCCTTTTAGATCTAATTAAGATAATGTATGAAGAGGAAGACAAAAAGTGTACCTTTTTAATTTCATTTGTCCTCGCATAGTCCAAGTTGAGCTTCGATCCTAAGCTCCTCAATAAGTCCTATATAACAAACAAAGATACAAAAAACTTCATATTCTACTGAGATTAGCTAAAAAACAGATCTATCTACTAGAGACAAGTTCATGAAATGTACGCAAAATTTAAAGGAAATAGGCCAAGCATATATTTATATCAGTGAGAAAAAAGTGGTTCTTACAACCATGGATGTAGTGAAAAAACTTCACCAAGCCCCCTTTGTCTAGACCCTTGCTCAAATAATCCACACAGAATGCTAATGCTTCAATGATATCTCCCTTATGAGATCATAAGTTTGATACTTCATAATTTCTCCCCTTTCACCATGAAGAGGCCTCCTTATATAGGCTTGGAGAGGCCTAAACACTTAAGATATCCTTGGGATAAGTTGAGGAATCTTCTCCTTTAGTTTTCGATATTCCCTAAGGTCAAGCCTTGACCTCAGATCCGAACCCAACTGACTCCAGATATGAAGGGATTCTTCCCTGATTTCTCTCAACAATCCAAAGATTTGCTCAAAAAAATCTAGCGCTCCCTCAGAACGGGGCACAGAGCATTGGAATGCTCCCCCAAAAGAGGTCACAGAGCGTTGGCACTCCCTGACAATGTATAGGGGAGTGCTACCTTCCAAAATTGATTTTTTAGTGGTTTTCTCAGTGGAAAAAGACTTGTACTCGTTGTCAAATGACTTCTCCTCTTCATAACCAGTCTTTTGAGGTGTCTTGTAAGTGTTATTGATAATGTCGTCCGAGACACAACATAGAAAAGACAACAATATGATATTTGCAACACTTGTAGGTGAAATGAGACACTTGCGGCATTGGTAATGACGACACTAGGACTTCATCCTAATGAGTAATTTTGATGTGTAACAGATTGCCCCCCAAAGTGCGAAGTTAGAAGACGAGAACGGATGACTGAAGTACTTTGTAGACTTTTTCAAGCAAGGGTATGGACTTAGAGAACCTGATAGAAGATGCACACAACCATCAAACAAATGTTATGACATGTTTCAAACCTAAGGCAGGCATACCTATACTTGAGTGATAAAGACTTTCAAGGTATGGCCGCCATAAAATACACTGCGGATCCATAATTATACTGATAAAAAGGTATAACCACTGAAGATACAATGTGTATCTATACTCCTATGACCTAAACTGATTGTAGCCATGAAGAATACACAATGGATATATAAGACGACAATACATAGCCACGACCAATACAAAGTGGATCTATGTAACAATATATGTGTTAATGTTCAAAAGAAACTCTGTCATAACCTGGGAAAAGTACATATAAGAGTGATGAATTAACCCAGGGTCTTCTTACTGATCCCGATGTGGTACAAATCTAACCATGTGAATAGATGCCCTGATGTCGAACATGGAAGAAACCACTTGATTACTGGTCAATGAGGTAAACCGTTAACAAGCGCAAGGGAAATCACCATTGATGTCAATGATTCCCAAGGTACTCTAGTACATTCCAACGAATGTGAATGGATGAACTGAAGTTGAACATCCGTGGAATCATTTCATCAAAGGTCAATGATGTAAACCCATTGTCATACACGAGGAGGCCTGCCATTGAGGCATGCAGGTCCCAAGGTACTAACTGGTTTCTAAGTCTAGCTCATGGATAATGTATTGAAGTCGACAGGAATAGACTCGTCGAGGGAGGGCCTTGGTGTATCCCTTATAAACGACACAAAACTAACACAAAGATGTAATTGGTGGATCAAAATAACATGGACTAACATGGGTATTGGAACAGGAATTTGTGATGGTTGACTCTTGAGGCAGATACTTCCCTTGAATATTGAGGCATGACAGCAAAAAAACTTGACAAGGACCAAAACTTGATAATGCAGTGGATACTGTGACTTTCGTCTAGTGACCCAAAGGAGTAAGGAAACTCAAAGGATTGGTTGAGTGCAGAGGTTCATGGGATTGAAATGCGTGAAAAGATAAAATGCCATGTTCAAGGGCGACTGTAAGAATTACTGGTAATGTTCTCAAAAACTGCTTGGCTTGATTCCTTCAATTCCCCCCCCCATCCAGATAGATGAGTACCTCTTTTTATTTTAACGAGCTCGAGGAGGGTAACACATGCTCGATATAAATCACCTTTGGTAAGTCCCTCTTCCTTTGTTTAATGAACTGGAAGAAGTAAGGATTCGGTCCCATATGGGCCCTTCAATGTATGATTGTTTAACGAGTCTAGAGAAGGTAAACGCGGTGGTTTTTCATATTTAGAGAGTCTAAAAATGACTTAAAGACGACTCTAGTATGGTCCTTTTTCGTAATGTTAGTCTCGCGAGGCCAAAAAAGAGATAAATTATCACTCAAAAGACACCCTTTCAAACCTTTTAATGAGTGGGAAAGGAAGCAAGATCACTCGACAATCTTTTCACGTTTAGAAAGTTTGAAAAGAGCTTAAAGACGATTCCAAGGGGTTCCTTTTTCGTGTATCCATGCGGGTCCGAAAAAGAGATAAAAGTTTACCCGACGCATTCTTATGTGTTTGAGCTTGAGAATGAACTAAGACTATGCTCGTGAATGTGACAATATGAAAAAATGAACAAAACTGCTCTGAAACCTGCCAATAATGTCAAAACTATATTCCAGGGGATTAATAAGGCCTCCAAAATATTTAAGAAAACCCAAAAATAACTATATCTTATGCAAAAATGAAATGTATAATAGTAAAATGGGGTAACAATATCATTTACCATTTCATTTGTGCAAAGAGTTTTAGCAGTGGAGAATTTGTGCTTTGGAGGTGAATCTTGCATTGTTCCGTGCCGGAGCTACGCTCAACCATTTTCCTCGCTATTTGGACCAGGTTAGTGATTTTCTTCCTTTCTTTCATTTGTATGGTTTAAAATTCGTTTTTAGGAAATGGTTGGGTGCAAAAATTGATGCCCTAGTTTGTCTCAAGCGCCCAAAAAATCTCGGCGCTCCTCTAGATTTAGTGGGGGAGTTTTGTTGAAAAGCGTGCCAACGCACTAGTGTAGTGGTGGAGAGGGTGCTGCCCAAAAACACAAGAAAAAAATGCCCAAAACGACCAATGCTTTCTCAAATCGTGAATGGTGTGCATTTTGATTTTTAAAAGTTCCTTGATGGATACTATAGGGATACGTTGGTGCAATGATGTGCATATGAGAGGGGTGTTGGACTCATAGACAATGCAAACAATTTTTTAAAGTTTTTTAATTACCCAAAAATCGTCGTAAAAATGTGATTAATGAATTTTGATTGTGGATGATTGCAGGTAACTTCAACAATAATCATGATCGAGTGGAAAGAAAGAGAGCATGAGCTCAATGATGTGGCTGCCTTGCAAAGTTTTCGAGCATGGGATGCATTGAGGAATTGCGGTCTCCTCAAGTTCTTCAAAATGAAAAATATGAAGAAAGAGGTTCTTCTTCCTGAGCATATGATCGGGTTATGGAACATCACAAAACAAGGGTTCCAAATTGGAATGCAACTTCTCACCACAGAGTTGGAAGATGTATACTTCCTGACCAGCCTCTCAAAAAGAGGGGCTCCCGTAGTTTTATCCAGACAGAGGGCACTTC